>CABHPR010154723.1:3755-21856 GCA_902168415.1 Peromyscus melanophrys | reverse complement strand
TCTCTTTCAAATTCATGGCCTCTTTTTCTTTAATTGTAAATATATAGTACAACCTGCTCAGCCCATTTATTGTTATTTGGACGTACATGTTCTCAGAGTTGACCTCTTTATATAAGAAAGTCTACATTTCTGCCTGAAGATCTTTTCTCCATAGAAATATAGCTGTGTTGGGTTCTATAAACATTTCAGATATCTCATTGCTCATATCTTATTTTCACTGTTTATGTTGAGATATATGGTATAACCCTCATCTTTCTTTCTCTATACACAGGATTTCTTTTTCTTTGTCTCCTTTCACATTTTTCTCTTTTTTTTCTTCATCTTTGACTTTCTGTAATTTAAAAATAGCACATCTAAGGTTTTGTATTTTTATTTGTTTGTTTGGTTGGTTGTTTATACCATTTGAGACAACCCAACCATCTTGGGTCTATGGGTTTGTGAGTGTCACTAATTTTGAAAACTTGGGGGTATTTTGATATTTTAAATATTGTGCTCCATCGCCATCTTCTTTTTCTGGTATTCAATTTGCATGCATATTATATCTGTTGATATTATCCTCATAGTTCTTAGACATTGTGTTTTGTTTTTCCATTTCATTGCTGAAATTGTCAATTCAACCTATATTCGGGTTTGCTCATGTTGTTTTTGAGTATATTTACATTGATATGAACTGCAAAAAGTGATATTTCACCTCTGTAACTATGCACTATACTGATAACATTTCTCTTTCATCTTCCTTTAGCATTTGTCTTGCGGCTAGCACATTTCATCTGTTCCTTCACCTCTTCTACTGTCCAAAGAATATATCAAAGAAGGTATTCTTTTAAACTCCTTCTGAAGAATACAATCACCTTGTTGGGCAAGTGGCTTGGCAGCCTTCTGACATTTACATTGTATAGCAGAGAAAAAAATTGTAACTGTCCTACACTCCTGAAATATAAACTTTGAGGGATATTTCTTATAATGTTGGATGATTTATTATTTTAGTCACCACACTATTGTTTGGCAATTCAAAAAGAAACAGCAATATACAAACTATCTTTGATCTAAGCAACTTGTTTTAGTCAAATGCCCTTTACAAGAAAATTTTCTCAGTTTATTTACATCATTAAAAGAATTTATTTATACCCCTTGAAAAACACATCTACTGGTGTGTAATTCTAACTGGAAACAATTTTGAAATGTCCCCAGACTTTGATTACAAATTTGAATGACAAAAATAACTTCTCCCAGTGTTGAAAGCATGTATTGTTTCATAAATACTTATCTTGGCTTATGGGAAAATAACATTGCACTGAATTTATTCCTGATGTAAAGGCACACTACAAATTAGTTAACAACTTAAATGTGAAAAATAAAACTATGATGCTCTCAAATACAATTAAAGAAAAATACTTTTGTACTTTAGAGATGAGAACTTTTATGACAGGTTAGAACAATGATGTTTTCCAGTGCTTAACTCTTAAAGATTGAAAGAAATTACGATGTTGAAAACTAAATAAGAACCAAGACAATTCAGTGCGGGGAGAATTGTCTTTTCCACAACGTTGCTAAGACAAGTGGGTGGTCCACAGGCAAGGCAGAGAAATTCAACCCCTGCTACACCACAGAAAGGGAGAAGCCGAGAGAGCACAGATACAAACAAGACAGCGATTCCAAATTGACCACAGATCGTGGAAGCTTAATCACAGTAAGAGAAATAAGTCAGTCTAAGAAAGACAAATATTGCATATTTCCTCTTGTTTGTGGATACCAGATGTTATAGATAAAATCACATGTGCAGTGATGGTAGGAAAGGTGTGAAAACATTTGGAGAACAAAGGAAACCCACTGGAGGGAAGAGGAGGGTTGATAGATACCGGAAATATAAGTCAGTGTATGTATATATGCATGAAAATAGCTTTATGTAACTGTATGCTTAAAGATACACATGTATTAGAACCAATCTCTGTGATATGAAGTTAGGCAATAATTTCCAAGCTGTAAAACAAAAACTGTGAGTGGAAAAGAAAAAATAGGTAAGACAAACTTACTTAAACTTGTTTCTCAGTCGTGAAGAGAAGGTAAGGAGTTAAAAGTACTTATGGCTCTTCTAGAGGACCCCCGTTAGATTCCCAGCACCCATGGCAGGCAGCTCAAAACTTCCTATCTCTCCAGCTCCAGAAGATCCAACACCCTCTTCTGGCTTCCCTGGGCAACCGCAAGTACATATACTCGCACAGAGACACATGTAAACACATGGTTTTGAAATAATAAAAATAAATAAATCCTTTTTTAAAAAAAAAACTTGGTTTTAAAAAATCGTAAGAGGTGAAAAGACAGCTGACAGAGTGAGAGAAAATATTTGCAAATCCTATATCTGATGGATAAGTTTAATCTGATGGAAAAGTTAATTCTGGCCAACTTGATAGGATACAATGTTTTCCAGTACCTGGCAAGGCACCATTTCTGGGACTTTCTTTGAGTGTTTCCAGAGGGAGGCATCTGAACTAGCGGAGAATGTAGTGAATCAGCTTCAGTGCACTATCCAGTCACACATGCCCATGGAGAACAAAAAGGTAGAAGAAACACAAACATTCATACTCTAAATGTTTTCCCTCCCTCCCTCCCTCCCTCCCTCCCTCTCTCCCTCCCTCTCTCCCTCCTTCCCTCTCTCTCTCTCTTTCTCTCTTTTTTTTTTCTCTCTCTGCCCCCAACTTGTGGATATGATGTAAAGCTCCCAGCTACTTGACCTCCTACCCCAGTGCCAGGCCTGTGTGCCTCCATGCTCCCCATTGAGATGGTTGTGTACTCACCCCCTGAAACTGTAAGCAAGTCCCCAATTAATTGATTTCTTTTATAAATTGCCTTGGTCATTACGTCGCTTCACAGCAACAGAAGAGTTACTAAAACCTGCCCAGTGGTCTTCCAAAGTCTTGGGTCTTTAGCTTCAGATTGAAGATCACACTCAGCTGTTTCCCTGGTTCTCTATCTTCTATGAAATGTATTGTGGTTATTCCTTTACAATGTGAGGACCGACTCAGGCGGTGGTGGCATATGACTTTAATCCCAGCACTCAGGAGGCAGAGGCAGGAGGATCTCTGTGAGTTCAAGGCCAGCCTGGGCTACAGAGTGAGTTCCAGGAAAGGCACAAAGCTACACAGAGAAACCTTGTCTCAAAAAACCAAAAATAAAAATAAAAATAAAATAAATAAAATGTGAGGACCAATTCCCATCATTAATTTTTGTTCATCTATTTATTTTCTATTCATATATCTCTATTAGTAAGACTTTAGCTAATGTAATATACATGGAAATCAACTTATAAAAAGGAATTTAGGCTCACAATTTTGGTCAACAACCAATTATTAGCCCCTTTGCTTTGGTACTTTGGTGGCCCAGATTCCATAGTGGAAGTTGATAGAAGAGAAAATGTGTTTATCTTATGGCAACTAGACAGTGAAAGAGAAAGACACCTGTGTCTCACAATCCCCTTCAAAGGAATGTCACCAATGACCTTAAATTGGGCCCTATATTACAAAGGTCTTTACCATCCAATAGGGTAAACTGAAAACCAGTTAGCAAACTTTAACAAATTGCACATTTGAAAGGCATTCCAGATCTAAACTGTAGCACTGTGTCTTTATCCATATCCATCTGTCTGTCTATATATTTTCTTCTATCTCCTATCTCCTATTGGTTCTTTCTCTTTGATAAAATCTGAGACATATTTACATCCAGATTATATTAAAAAATACAATTTAGCAGTAGAAAAGCAAATAATCAAATTGAACACAGGCAAGGAATTTTCATGGACATTTTCCAGAGGGGAAAACTATCAAATAAAATCCATAACAAGACACCACTTTCAGACCCACCAGTGTTGTTATAATTTAAAATACGGTTAATAAGAAGTTAAAAAAGATGAAAAAGTTGGAATTATCATATATTGTGAGTGGGGATATAAAATGGTGTGACCATTTTGGAAAACAATTTGATAATTTCCAGTGTTAAGTATCAGTCTAACACATCATGTAGCAATTTTACTTTTAGGTTTATGCTGAAAAGAAATGGACACATATTGATTAACATAACTTGCACAATGTTCACCCTAGCATTCCTCAGACTAAAACTGGAAACATCCCGTGTTCTTTCAAATGATTAATGAGTAAATAAACCTTCACTCAATTGAATATTATTTGGTAACACAGAGATGTGAAATACTGACATATGAATATCTTAATATATCTTAAGAGTTGTGACTGGAGAGATGTCTCAGTGGTTAAGAGAACTGCTGTTCTTCCTAAGTTCAGAGTCCAGCACCCACATCAGGAAGCTCACAACTGCCTATATAGCTCTGGGAATACAATGCCCTCTTCTGGCCTTGAGGGGCACACCCACACTTGCAGCAAATACACACAGAGACACATACATTAATAATGAGCGAGTAAATCTACAAAATATCTTGAGTTAAAGTGTGTTATCATGAAAACGACAATACTTTATGATTTCATTTACATTAAGTGTCTGGAACAATTATGCCCAGAGGAAAAAGAGCAGCTGTGTTCCAGCTGTAACGTTATTGGGAAGTGACAATAGTTTTGGCTAACGGATGTAGGGTTTCCTTTTTTAATGACAAAAGTGTTCTGAAAGCCACAGTGATGATGAATGAACAACTCTGTGAAAATAGTAATGGCCTAGTATGCTAATAACTATTTACTTTAAATTTGTGAATTGTATATGATTTATATCTCAATAAGCTGCTGTTATAAACCAGGAATCTAGGGGTAGGGTTCTGGGAACTTTCCTGGTTGCTGAACTTTTTAAAAAATGAATTTTCCCTACCAACTCCCCGGATCCCTTGAAACCTGAATTCTGTATAGTACATCTTGAACAGAATGACATTCTGTTCAGTGTTTATTCTGTCAGTGTTAGAACTCTGTGGTTTCTTCTACACAACTTCTCCTCATGGTTTTGTATATGATGGATTCAGCAATGATTTTCCTCCTCGTTTCTCCCAGGGCTCCCAGCCAGTCGTCTTTCTCAACTATACTGTAGACTTTCCTCCTCTCAATACATCCAGACGCCTTGGCTCCCCTCTCTCTCTTGCTGTCCATGTGCAAGCAAGCACCTTGAGATACTGCCTCCGTATAATTGACTTTCTGAAACGTACAGTAGAATTTCCAAATCATCACCTTGCTCCTCAGACAGAACGTGCCTCAGATCTAATTCCTCCCTTGCAGACTTTCTCCTCTTACTGTGCTCAGCCACCTGTTCCAATCACTGAAGCTGGTACTGTTTACTAAGCCGCCGTGTGCTTCCACCATCCATGTCTCCTCAGGGTCTTCTGAATCCCTCCCTCCTCTTCAGTCCCACCTTGTCTACCTAGTGGACCTCTTCCATCATTTCCTAACTGGAACAATAGAATAAAAATCCCAATGTAGTATGTTTGAGCCAAAGATATAAAGGGTATTCCCCTAGAGGGAAAATGTGATGGTAAAAGTAGGAATCTGAATTTTAAAAGCCCTAAGGGGAAGGATAAAATTAGGAGAAAGAACTATGAATCCCCTTTTTGGGGAAATGAATTTTTAAAGGTGCTTTTCAGTTCAGATATTGGCAGGTTCTGTGCTTTATTTGCGTGAGCATGTCATTCTCATACACACCTATTCCTGGTCCGAATCTTCTCTATTTCGTGGTGTGAATGCTTGGCTTCAAAATAGCCCATCTCCACTTCACTATCGTGATTAACTTTGTCATATTAGAATAATGGTTTCCTAAAGGAATTCTCCTGGCTGCAGTTTCTTACCTGTCATTTAAAGTTTGAAAATCTCATTCTTAAAAGCAGAGACAGTGTTTTTCACCTATTAGATTAACAGAACTGAAAAAAAGACAGACAGACAGTATGCAGGTGCTGGGGAAAACATCTATCTACTGATTGGGGGCAATTTTAACGGAGCTGATTTTTTGCAGACCCCATAGTGCTTTTCAAAATATGCATGCCATTTGATTCTGGGGCTCCACTTTAAAATTGTATACCCGACAGATCTGCTTGCCCTTTGAAGCAAATGTGTCCATTGTTTCGTTGTTTTTTTTTTTTTTTTCCTATGTGGGGAAATCTGAAAACCTACTTAAATGAGCTCAAGAGAACATTTTAGTTATGGTGCATATATGTTCTCCTGGATGGATGGTAAATAGTTATTTTAGCATTGCTCCAAATTCCAAATATTTTCTTGAACGAATATGTAAATAAACACTTATTTTTATTTATTAAACATTTTCAAACATTTATTATTTATTTTAGTGTGTATGTGCATGTGTGCGTATATGTGTGTGTGTATGTTTGTGTGTGTGTGTGTGTGTGTGTGTGTGTGTGTGTGTGTGTGTACTGGCAAAGGCCATAAGAGGGTGTTGGGACTGGTGTTTCAAGTAGTTGTGGGCCAAGAGACCTGGATGTTGGGAACTTAACTCCTGTCATGCTGAAAGGGCAGCAAGAGCTCTGAAATGCTGAACCATCTCTCCAACCACAACATTTATTTTATTTTTAGTCTTTTCTTTAAAAATTACAATATAATTACACCACTCCCCCCTTTCTTTTCCCAACTCCAGCCCCTTCCATATCCCTTCCCTGCAACCTATCCATGTATCCCGCTTACGCCCTTTCAAATTCATGGGTTCATTGATTATTATTGTTACACACACACACACACACACACACACACACACACACAAACACACATATATATAAAGGTATCACTATATAAATAAAATCTGCTGTGTCTGTTTAGTGTTATTTGTGTATAGATAACTTCAGGACTGACCACGTTATATTGGATAACCCACTAGGGGACTCATCCCTGAGAGAGTAACTCTCCTTCTCTCTGCAGTCTTTAGTTGCCTGTTGCCCTTAGTCTAGATGTAGAACCTTACGAGATTTCTCCCTCCCACATTAGCACATCTATTGGTATTGTCATTTTCAAGCCTTGTTTAGACAGCCATACTGTTGCTGTATCATGGGTGTAGTTTCCCTGTCCTTTCTAGAAAAGCATGTATCAAAGAAGCTTCTCTTTGAAGCAAATGGAGATCACTGTAGAAAAACACAAATGCAGAGGTCAAATGATTATGGGTAACCTATCCCCAATACGTGTGCACCTATAATACAGCTTCCACACCTAATGCTCAGGGACCATCTCAAATAGGAGGGGTCAGAAAGATTATAAGAACCAGAGGACCAGAAAGTCCAACATTCACCTTTCATAATTTGATATTTTTATGACTTGGTATTTTCATAAGCATTTTATAATTATATATGAAATTCTTGTAGTATTCTTATAAAATATGCTTGCATATTGCATGTAACACTGTAACACCCATTTTCAGACAAGGATCACAAGATGCTCACGGTTCCTCAGCTCTGGCTTCACTGCTATGATTCAACATGGACACCCTTTGTTTTTCAGCTTTTCCCAAGATTTCGTCACAGCAGCTGACTGAAATCTATGAAAACAGCCATACTACATTAAATGAGAAGACCACTCACTGCTCATGCTTTGGCCACCAGGTAAAATCCTGTGACAGTCAGGGCAGATTCCTCCGTTACTCTGATTCAGCAAAGTTAGCAATGATGATCAACATTCTGTACAGAGATCACTCAGCTGCTTCTGCAAGCCAGACTGCTCCAGATAGCCTCTTGTAGAACAGTTATCTGCCTTTCCTAGGGTGTGCTTCACTTTGAAATCCTCTGCTCTTATAGCAGATCCATGCACAAACCAACCATGTGGCACGTACCTCACTGTTGCCCATGACGGATGACACCCCAGAGTGGTTGTTGTACACTAATGCTACTTGGGTATTCATACTAACTTCCCCATTTACTGCATGACATCCGATAAACCAAAATCTCTCTGAGCCTCTGTTTATTTACCTCTGTTTATTACAAATGAAAGATCACAATACCCCTTATGTCTCAGAAACAACAGACCATGCCGTGTCTGTCTCAGCTGCTGGCTCATAGGAAAATCTCTCAATTCAAATCACCCATATTTCATTGAAAACTTTTCTGGAAATCTGACTGTAGATACTTGTGTCTCTTTCCCATACACCACCACACTACAAAATCATGTAATGCTTTCTTCATCCTTACAAAGAAACTTCTAAGGCAGTGTTTCAAGTCCACGTGGAAAGCTAACCTTTAGGTAATGGCATTGAGGTGGACCTAAATTTTAGGGGTTCCATCCTCATCAATGAGATTAGTACTGCCCTTTTCTACCATGTGACAGCTCTAAAGAGGCCATCTCTTTTTTTTTTTTTTTTTTTTTTTTCTTTTTTTTTTGGTTTTTCGAGACAGGGTTTCTCTGTGTAGCTTTGCGCCTTTCCTGGGACTCACTTGGTAGCCCAGGCTGGCCTCGAACTCACAGAGATCCACCTGGCTCTGCCTCCCGAGTGCTGGGATTAAAGGCGTGTGCCACCACCGCCCGGCAAGAGGCCATCTCTATGGAATATCTTGATTGTTCCACCAAGTCTACTGGCATCTCAACCTTGGATTTCATGGCTTCTAGAACCTTGTGCTATACATACATACATACATACATACACATACATACATACATACATACACACACATACATACATACATACGTATGTATGTGTGTGTATGTGTTTATAAATTGTCTGGTCTAAGGCATTTTGCTATAACAGCTTGGAAGAAATGAGACAGGAAGTTGGTTCTCAAATGGGGAGGAATTGTAATATCTGCAGGTGTTTTTGGTTCAGGCAACAGGAGTAAAAGGGAGGGGGCTGCTGGCTTCTGGTAATAAGAATCCAGGGAAGCTGCTAAGGATTTACCACTGCACAGGGCCAGGTCTGCCAAACAACGAATTTTCCAGCACAGTACTGCTGGAGTAGACGATTCTGGCCTAGAGGATCGCTGTCCTTGCCAGGATAGAAACAAGCTCTCACCATTCACTTTCAGTCCCTCATTGTTTATGATTTCTTCAGTTATGGCAAATAGCTCATCTTTATGTTTTCTTTTTTGCTGTGAAATGAATCTTCTTATTTTGGTAAAGAAGTGGTGTGTTAAATGTAAATCCAATAAATTGTATGCCAATCACTGCAAATGCCATCCTCAACTCATTAATGACTGTCAGTCAATATCCCTTCAGTTATTCCTACAATTAGGAGCCCTCATGGCTAAATTTTATGTAGCAGCCAGAACTGTGTCATGAACAGATAAATGAGGTTTGTGATGATTCTGATAGTGGCCTTTCAGCATCTGAAATAGTAAACGGAATCATAGAGCTGAATGCTGACAATCAATCAATGCATATTTAAGCATTTATTGAGCTCCACTAATGAACTCTACTCTATGTCGGATGCTGGGGGAAAGAAAAACCTGCCTTATATGTCTTTTACATCCCTTGAGGAGTGTTTAGTCAAGTTCAGGAAAAAAAGTGATATTTAAAGATTGAAATCGATTTTATACTCTGAGTCCCTAAGAGCTCAATGTGGAGGACAGTTAAATGGCAGGTGATGTCTCATATGGTAATTTGATAAGATGATAAAAAGAATTATTATTAGGAACTATTTTTACAATTTTATAATACAATCATGTGACAGAGTCTCTGTGAAATGAAGGCAGGCAATCCTTTTTAAGCTATTTAATTTAAATTTCTAAAAATAATTTCAGATAGACTAGGAAGATGTCCCAGTCAGTACAGCGCTTATTGTACAAGTCTGAGGAGGTGAGTTCAGATCTCAGCACCCATGAAAAAGTCAGGCATTGGAGTACTAGCCATAATCCTAGTGCCAGGAAGCAGAGACAGGCAGTCCAGCTGAACCAGTGAGCTCCTGGTTCAGTGAGACCCTGCCTCGGAGGACAAGACAGAGAATGAGGGAGAAAGATGTCTTATATTTACCTCAGATCTCCACACATGAACACACACACAGTAAATAAGTAAGTAAGTAAGTAAGTAAGTAAGTAAATAAATAAATAAATAAATAAATAAATAAATAAATAAATAAATATTAGCAGAGCAAGTTTACTTCATGAACATGGATAATAGCTCTCTGACTCATGGTCTCTGTAGTCGAACGAACACCATAAAGCTGGCAGTGAACCTGATAAATCTCCATACCATCTAAAGCCAGCCCTTTGTATGTTTAAGCTGGTTTAGTTTTCAGATTTTAAACATCTATGGCACCCAAATGAAATTTGTAAATCTGGGGGACAAGGGAATTGTTTTTTTGGTTGATTGTATTAAATCAGCTAAGATTGCTATTCAGGCTTGAAATTTAACTAGTTAGTCACAACAGAATATTTCCTGAGAAATGAAAAGCCTTGTCAAATAAAGGCTGGGTCCAGAAAGCCTGCAAACAATGGAGAGGTGAGCTTGTTCCCTGGAGTTTTTCTCTGGGTGCAATAAGGGAGTACCTGGTTCTGAGACAGCTCAGACTAGCTGTGTGCTGTGAGGGGGACATTCGGTATTTCTTTACCTTCAGGGTGGCAATTACCTTCACAATTGCATGCACATGGAGAAGAAAATAAACTCCAAATTACATTGTGAACTCTGGAGATTAGTGCATCATTTCATGGACAGTTGAACCTCTGTCCCATATAAATGCTTCCATAACAAAGCAAAAAGCATCATTATACCATCTCCTGGATTTCCACGGAGTTTGCATGAGGGCGTTGCCACCTGACTTACATTATGGAGAATGGGAGGGAGGTAATGAAAACACAAGCCAGGCTTTGAAAATTTAAGGAGACATCTGTGTCTGTCCTTAAACATTCATCCTTTTACTCCGTGGTAGCCATGGAGTATAAGATGCATCACCATTCTATGCCTTTTGGTAATGAAATTATGTACAAATTGTACCTGTGAAGGCAAGTATACATTGAGAATGTGTGCCAGTATAGATCACTTTCAGCCTTCAGGAGGGTTTTAAAATGCCTTATAGTTCCAAGTCAACCTTTGAATTCTCAGATCCAAGTGGAAACTTGGATTGTGACTTCCTGTGTTGTTTGAATAGTGTAATTAAGGCAGTGACCATCCCCTTCACCTCTAAGAAATGATATAGACAAGAGCACAGAAAATCTCTGAACTTTGGATATCTGATCAGGCTAAAAGATTTCTTCCAGCCTCTTAGCCACCACCCCATCTGATCCCCTGTGCTCAGCACTCCTTGAGTTATACCCTTCACCTTCAAATCAAAGTTAGGTTGGGGGCTTGGTTTCATATGTTCACCTCCCTTGATCCCAGAGCATTCACAGTAAAAGCTTTCAGAGTTTAGGCACTTATGAGGTATTTTCCCCAAACCCCCCCTACCCTACTTTTCTTCCATTCCTGAGTTCAATCAATTCTCCTTACGTGAAAATTGAAGTCTGATTCTGATGCATTAAAAGATGAAAATATTGAATAATGTTTATATATTTTAATCAGTTTCTCAGTATACAGTTCTTTAAAAAAAAATAAGGAAATTGAAGCAGAGTGCAAAGCCAAAGTGGAATGAATAGCCAAGGACAAACTCCTGGCAGGTGCTTTGGATCTGAAAAGTTTCATCCTTTACCATTTCCCAGGCCTCTGCCAATCTTACCTCTTCATTAAGCCCCACTTTCTGGGTGGATGCTCAGACAAAAGCTTGGTGTCTGAGTGCAGCACTTGCCACTGAAATATCTTAAGCACACCACAGCTCAAGCTGTTCCATCCAGTTCATGTTCATTGTTTGTAACCAGAAATGGAAGGTTATGATTGAATCTGAACATGATGAATCAGTTGTCTTTGATTCAGCCTAGAAGGTCTGGCTAAAGATCTTTAGGCTCCGGTAGAAGAGCATCTCATAGGCTCAGAGCTGCCCTATTTGAAATGTCAAAAAAAAAAGATGTGTAAATCATAGGATACTAGCAGTTAATATGAAATGTCAAGTTGGGAAAATTAGATTGCCAGTGGCTTATGAAGATTAACCAATAGTCAGAACAAGCCTAGAACTTCATTCAACTTTGGAGGACCTGAAATCTCAATCATCAAAATAGAAATCCCTTGAAGATCTGCTATCTTGGGTATCAGTCATGATGTTGTTGTTCAAAACGTTGTCTAGAAACCCTGAAAGACTAGTGTGTCAGCAAAGGAGATACATGAAAGTTGGCCTCATATAAATAATGTTTACAATACAACTATATCTATGCTATCCTACCATGAGGGGTACCCCATTCCATTGTGTACTTTGTTTTTCTATATGTATTTCAAATTGTCTTTTTGTTTTCCTTCTCTCCACTATTTCAGCTAGAAATTGTTTCAGCACAGAGTTCAAGCCCACAAAATATTCATGAGTAACATCATCAGGAGCATGCACCAGATACATCTTCTGGTTCTCATGCTCAGAACATTGGATTAAATTACAGTGCCATGTATTGTGTATGCCAGCCCTTGCACTAGTCCCTGGGTAAAACCCTGAATGAGCTATGAGATATCGGCTCCCATGATCTTGAACAGCCAGGAGTCAGCTTTGAGGATCCTGATATTACCCTGCTGGCCCTGCCTCTCCAGCCTTTCTTAGTGGTGGGGCTGAAAGTGTACACTTCTATTAAAGCCAACATACTCTTTTCAAATTAGGAGGGGGGTTATTCTATTTTGAAACTATTGCACTCATCCAAATGACAGAAT
Source organism: Peromyscus melanophrys (assembly GCA_902168415.1). Classification (NCBI taxonomy): domain Eukaryota; kingdom Metazoa; phylum Chordata; class Mammalia; order Rodentia; family Cricetidae; genus Peromyscus; species Peromyscus melanophrys. The sequence continues at coordinate 9,221 of CABHPR010154723.1, read as the reverse complement.
CACAATTCAGACATAGGTTCAGATGCCCAGAAAATGGACTTCATTGTTCCTATCATGCTGCTAAGCCATTGATGACATTTATTTTTTTAAGACGTAATGATACAGGGAGAATGGATAATGCTGGTTCCACGAACAGTAGAAAAAATGACCAATTATCAGTCATCAACAGACATATAATTAAGTATTCTTATGAAAACTGTCTATAAAATATGAATTTGTGTGCTATTTTGATATGAGTATAAAATACTTGAATAGCAAATGACTTAGATTTCACTGAAATATTGTCTTTTCAGTTGACAGTCACTTGAAGTGTTTATGGTTAAAAGGCTCATTGACCAGAGCCCTTATCAAATTGAGGACTGCACTCCTGATCAGACTGGAGACGTCAGTGTGGCTATGCTGTTTTGATCCACTTCACCATTCTCTGCTAATACAAAGGAAACACTACACTTGTTGCTGTCAGAGATGATGCGCTGAAGTGCAGAGAAAATGAGACCCTAGACCTTCTGTTTGTCTTCCCAGAGTAATTTCATAATGAAACTTCAGAAAACCATCAATGGCTATTATCTGAACCTAGGTACTAAAAGAAGACTTGGCCAAATGAGGTAGCAAATAATGTATATCAATACAAAATAAGGCCACCTTTCTGTTTGTTTTCGTCTTTGTTGACTGCAGTTACTGGGTAATCTTCCTGGACCTGAGCAAAGTAGGCTAGGCAGAAGTGATAGTGTTGGTGACTTTGAATGCCAGTGATGAAAACTCATGAGGCTAGAAAGAAATTTTAGAGTGTGATCATCCCTGAGAGTCAGCCTTGCAACAGAATGGCACTTAACCCTGCAATATTCACAGTGTCTCTCACAATCTTACAAAGAGGCTGCCCCCTTAAATAACTCATTCCCTTACCCTAGGGTGTTCTTGATGCAAAAGTTTTTCTCTTCTGTCTTTTTCTGATGTGATTCCCCTCTCTTTCTTATTTTGCTCCTGTACAGAATAACTATAATCCACTGCTAAAATCATATCCTTTCAAAATTTGGAGAACAAAATCACCACATCCCTGTGTTTTATCTTCGTAGGGACAGCCTTGACTGCTTTGTGACTAACTCTTTCATACGTGCTCCAAATGACAATCGAATGATCATATGATTGCACTGAGGAAAGACTGGCCTTTGTGGTCCTTCCTAGCATGAGTTGGAGATACATGATCATTCACAGAGCTCCTCGGTGAATGAGGCATATTTTCAACTGGAGCTGAATTAAAGGTGAGGTAGGTATCCATGTTGGGTTAGTCAGCAGTCTGCCCGTGGTTTCTTTTTATGATCTATCAAATTAAATAGCCAACCCATTCAATTTAAACTCCTCATGTGTAGCAGATCTGTAACTAAACTAATTAACATTTTATCCTCATATGAAGAACACATTTACTCTGTTTATATGGGATTATATTTATAAGATTTCCTACAGACCATCTGTGTGGTCTCTTGTAAAGCTCCATCTCTCTTGGAGCATATTTCCTTAGCAGAAAAAAAACCACAAAACTGTTGTTGGTAAAGAAATTTATTCACCACTAAAGAATCACTTTCCAATTTAGAAACACAGAAAGAGGTTCAGTGTGTTGTCAACTAACACTTACTACCTGGGAAAAGATTGATTTTTGTTTGCAAACCGTATGCTTGATATCAAAATCATGTTTAGAACCTTTCATTCATGATTGTAGATTGATATAGTCTTCCTTGGAAACTGTATTTATCGTTTCCAGTGCTCATCAAACACTAAATACCTAACCAGGTTGCAAGAAGCATCTTTAATTCCATCATTTCACTCTGGTAACTGCTTTTTCCTGCTCATGTTTAACCAGAGTAAATGAACTATAATTGGAAATTTCTCTTGACACCTCCTATCAGATGCTTCAGAAAACTCAGCAAGGTGAAGAAGGATGGAAAGGCAGTCAAAGGAAAAAGCTTTTCTTCTGAAAATGAAAAAGAGGTGTTGCTTACATGAACCAACTTGGTTGCTATAAAGACATCTTGAATTCTTTAAATCACATCAATTCCAAATAAACTTAAATTCAATTAAGAGACCCCACCCCCCAGCCAAGATGACTCCATGGGTCACGGGTACATTGAAGTGTTCATTCCCCTAAACAAGGGGGCCTACCTCTGAACTCTCACATTCTTGTTGCCACATGAAGGTATCTGTCTCTCATGCCTACCCAGCAATTTTTTCAAGAAAAACACACAATCCTGGTAGCCTTTGAGTCATTTTCATACTTTGAAGTGTTGCCTTCCCAGTGCGCAGTTACTACAATGCCATCCAATTGACATGAAGTGCACGTATGAAGGATTCAAGCTCAGCCCTTGCTATCTCCGTTCTAATTCCTTAGATAGCCAGTCACATTCACCAACAGTGAAATTACCTTGCAAAGTAAACTTTTCAACTTCAGGAACTCATTTTTTGTCCTTGTGTGAATTTAGGTGTGATCCACTGGGGACCGTGGGAAACGTGACACAGCTGATTTCCTACCACTGTCTAGTGTTAGAGCTTCCAGTCACCCTGACAAGGAGGAATGCACAGTCACTACTGTGCCTTGAGTGTCCAATATGATGCAAAGTACTGCACTTGCATTCATTCTTCTGATCCTTTTAACATCCTTGTCAAGGGACTGTGATTTCAGTAGCAGGATATCAAACAGCAGCATCTGAAACCCCTGGAAATTGCCAGGCACTACATGGTACATGGATGGTTAAAACAGATGTTGTCGCTGCTATCCTGGGGATTATTTCCAGTAAAGAAGACAAACTAAACAATAAACAACTGTGCAATTCAAATCAAGATAAATGTCATGAAGTACCTAAAGTGATGTCACCTGAAGACATCTGAATAGTTCTTTGCAGAGAGGGGTAAAATAACTAACATTTATTGAGTATCCATATGCTGGGTAGGGACCCAGCACATTACATAGACCAGTGTGTGGAAATCTCAAGACAATTTTCAGTTATGTGCCACTTCTCTTCCTCCCTTTCAAATGACTCATTTGAGGAACAAAAACAGTTCAGTGATTTACTGAAGATTGTGTAGGTTGTAAGTGGTAAACCTGGGCTCTGGGTCCAGTCATTTAAGCTGTCCCTTGGAGCAAGTCACTTGGGTTCTCTGTAGGCACCACTGTAAATTCCTCACCCAAGGTTATGAAGTGCAAATTATGTGTGTGTGTGTGCGTGTGTGTAGAAATGTAATGGGATGACGAAATCTTGGGTCCAATAATTTGTACAATTATACAGTTGTCTTCTGATCTATGATTCAAAGTGTACATGTTTGGTAAAGTACATGGATCAAGATTGCATGGCTTCTACACCAAGAAATTTTTGTGTCAGGCTTAATGACTCATGTTTGTAATCCCAGTGCTAGAGAGGTTGAGGCAGGAGGATTGTGAGTTTGAGGCTTCCCTGGGCTACATAGCAAGAATCCAAAAGAAAAATGAAAAGAAATTTTATATTTTAGTATTTCCTGGAAATAAATTCTGTATTTAAGATTATGTTATAAAACCATTGTAAGCCAGAAGCATCTAATATTAAAATAATAAAGTTTAGACTTTGAGCTTTCAGTGTGGAGTCCAACTCATAGCTCCTTCTGATTATGAGTTAAGAGACTTGTTAATTTAAATTTATTGAACTTCTCTATATTCCAAACACCTAAGTCATCCAATGTCCCCTTTGTCTCAGGAGAAGAAACTTGTAGTATCATTGAATTAAAACTGCCTAGGGTTTAAGAAGCAGCCGTTTGGACCCGAAATAGGGCTCAGCAGTTTAGAGCACTTGCTGCTCTTATAAAGGACCTGAGTTCAGTTCCCAGACCTCACAATGGGCGGCTCACAATCAGCTATAATTCAGTCACAGGGATCCAACATTCTCTTCTAGCATCTGCAGCCACCTGTGCATGCAGGTGCATATTCACATAAACACACACATATCTAAATAAAAATTTTAAGATAATTTTTAAATAAACAAAAAGCAGTTGTTTATATCTGGATTGAAAATGTCACAAAATTATTCATCCTTAACTACAATGTCTGGCCAGTCATCTGTGCTCCAGCTCCTGTGTTCTTCTAATAATTAGGAAGAGCAAGACCCAAGCACTATCTTATGAAAATCTAGATACAACATAAGGAAAACATTTTGTAAATTTGTTTTGCCTAAGAATAGTACTGAAAAGCATTCTGATATAAAAAATGATCAAGTCTAAATATCAATAACACCCAATGAACATATAGAGAGACGTCACAATTAGCTACTGAGATTTTATTAAAACCATAATCAACTCATAATACATTCTAAAATATCTTATTTTTTCAGCCCCAATACTGCTAAGAATAATGTTGTCAACATTATTATGTCTTCTATAATAGAAAAAAACACTTGGTGATAAGTAGATAAAGAATAGGCTTAGACTAATTCACCATGTGAACAATAGCTCTTGAGGTCTAGGGCAGGCCTGTGATCTATCAAGATGGTGAAATGAAGGTTGACCTTTTAATCAGGAATGTAAGGTCCTAAGGACCGGTATCATAAGCTACAGTCCCAAAGAGCTTTTGTTTGTCACCAGTCAATGAGGAACACACAGGCAATAACAGTTTGCATTGATGGTTTTGCATCTACTTCAGAACACTGCCCCATAAGAGATCTGGTTGCAACCACACAGGTGAAAAGATACCTGGCTCTCCTCAAGGCCTCCTTAGAGGAAGTGACCCAATGTGATGGAAATCATTACAGTCACAGGGTCCTGCTTATGCTTTTAACAAAACAGCACACTGGGAACCACCTTAGCTATTTAAGTTGGTCTCCAGGGAAACCATTAAACTCATGGCAAATAAAGATTTATTATTAACATTTGCTATTCTTTGGATACTTTGGTGAAATAGCATGTCCTTCAATCAAATATCTCCTTATAAAAATATGAATGCTTTAATATGCCACAAATATTACACAGTTAAGTTTTAGTGGAAGGAAATTATTCACCTGTTAGTTATCTGTGGCTCTGAAATAGCATCTTGCATGTGCTATTTTCCAACATACTACAACTCATAGACACCAAAGAGTCTGCTAGGTGCATCTTGAAGAGACTGAACCCCAAAGACCTGGGAATTAATTACCTTCCAGCACTCCTCATGCTACCATCAGTGTGATTAAGGAGTGCCTTTAATCCTAAATGTGCAAGTTTAAAAAGACTCATGGTACCTAAGGATCAGATCCCTCCTTTAAATTATGCCCAGCTCTAGATGCCTTCCTCTAAAGGGACTGTGGTTGGGTCACTTGGAGCTTTTGGAGAAAGGGAGGTGTCTTCATTTCCATTCAGGGAGCAGGGGAGTGGCTAATTGAAGGTTTCATAAGTCTTGTATGGAAAAACAAACAAACAAACTAGACCTTCCCCTCTTTCTTTCTTTCTTTCTTTCTTTCCTTTCTTTCTTTCTTTCTT
>CABHPR010154722.1:26310-46864 GCA_902168415.1 Peromyscus melanophrys | reverse complement strand
TTTGGCCTGTGAGAAAAAATGAAAAGTGAGAGCCAGTACTAATAAGCATAATCAAAGACTATGAGAATATAGTGATATCTTCTAGTCATGGTATAAAAGAAGCCAATTACTTCAATTATTACTACAAAATAAAAACATATTAATTCTTAATTATATCTCATCTAAAATTAAAAGATAAGCAATGAGAAATTTATAATACCTTTTATATTATACCTATGGTCATGGATAAGAAAATTTTATTAGGTACATAGAATGTATTCAAATGATGGTTCAAGTGACAACTTATATCTCATTAAGTTTAGATCTTGCTCTTATAAAATGTCACACCACATAGGTACACACACATATTTGTGCACACTTAGGTTAGGACTGTTAGAGCACTGGAGACATCCTTTGGGATACAATTCCACAGAATGCCCAACAGAATAAAAACAGAAGAAATAATTCAGCAGAAATATCAATGATAAGAACAACAGCTGATGAGTGGTAAGAGCATAGTAGAAACATGCCTCGATCAGAGAAGCTGGAGTGATCGTGGACAGATGGGACAAAGAGTGATTGACTCAATCAAAACACTAAGTAGCAAAAGGCCTAAAAGCAACTTGCTACTCTTAAGCTAATTAAAAATTAGATTAGTAACAAAAAATAGAATGAAAGAAAATTAAATTGAACAAAATGTGAAGGAAAGATAGTGTAAAATACCAAGTTTGATGGTAGTATTTTGGGTAAACCAAGAACCTCAGAGCCTGGAAATGTCTGTGAATGTCACCACAAATACTGTGGAAAACTGGTCACATCTGCCTATGTAAAACAAATACTAACCTATATCCCAATAACCTCAGTTTTAAAAATAACAACAAAAATAAATTTCTTTGTATCACCAAAGAAATGTGGGGATTATAATCCAGTAATAATTTTGGACCTTCAACTTACAGACCACCCATACTTGCCCAGTTATAATCCTTGCTCAATTAATCAACATAGACACATGAAAGAGTTCTGTATTCCAGTAGACCCTTGAAAAATCCTACAGTATTGTTTCATGCTTCATCTATTGGGTTCCAAATGATGTTTCACTTGTGAAATTCCCATGAGATGTATGGTTTTGAGTTTTGTTTCCATATTTGAAAATGTACAAATCACAAACAAAAAAGAAATTGTGTTTTGTTTAAGGTTTTTGGAGGAATGGCAGAGGGTGTCCTCACATGAAACTCACGGAATCAGTTTGAGACCAATATCTCAACAAACATCATTCAATATTTGTGAGCACTGATCCTGAGTGATGTGTGAGTTCACTGAAAGATTCATTAAAACAATATCACAAACATTTTCTTTATTGATGTTTTTGTTGCTTTATGATCATACACATAGGAAATATGACACAGTTTAAGATACACAACATCCAACAGGGGACAAGTGAAAACCCAACATCCCTGGAAGATTTTTAAAGTTCTACCTACCTGAGGTTGTTTGCTTGCTGAGAGGTCAGGTACATTCAGAGATTAGTGATGCCAATGGACCTACCCAGCCATATCTGTGAAGATGGAAAAAATTACATGTATTGATAAGATGCTTCATTTTCAGAGCTGTTGTGGCTTTTGAGACTCTGAATAATAATAACTAGAAAGTATTGGTAGCATGTACTTGAAAACTGAATATTTGGTTATCCACCTGACTCAGTGTAGTGAAGTAAGAAGCAACGTTAAGTAAAAGAAACAGAGACCAGAGTCCACTACAGGGTGAGACTATTCCTGTTCTTAGATCTGTGAAGTCACTGCTTCCAATCTGATAATGTATATTTCTCTTCACAGCTATAGGATTATGCCCACAAAGGTAGCATGTGGTCACACTGGACACATACACTGAAATCCAATATTCTAAATATTCACTTAAAAATATTTTTTGTTAAGAGTTAAGTGTATAACAGAAACTAATTTTTTGTGAGTTAAGTGTATGTGTGTCAAATAGCAGTGACAACTTATGAGTCACTGCTATCCTCAGTTTGATATCTTCTTTGATGTTTATAACTCTATGACCTGAACTCCAAAAAGTGCTTAGATGCCAGGGACCTGCATCAGCAGTTTCGAGGGTCTCGAAGGGCAGGGATGTCTGGCAGGAGCAAGAAAAGACTGGGACACAAGAGTTGGTGCAAGCTGATGAGTCTTGTCAGATCTGGAGATGTGCATTTTCTCCACTTTCTCCCGATCTGACTCAACCCCAGTCTTTTATTGTAATAATACAAGGAAACAGGGGATGAGAAAATTCAACTGGTGATTGGGTTCTTCACAATAGTTTCAAAAGTTCTTTTTGTAAATCAGCAAAGTGTACCCCGTACCCCTTGATTGCACATAGAAGTTCCCAGGAAGAAAGTCAAAGCATACCAGCTCATTCTTTTGCAGGTTAATAATTATCAGAACATCTGAGGTAATCACCCCAGAGGCCATCTCCATGAGGTTTCTCAGAAAGCACAGAAATACAAGCACTGGTTTAAGGTACCAGACTGCCAGCTTCCTCTCAGCTTAAGTCCTTCTTCATCACTCTGTAATTCGTCAGGTTGTCTTCTAACCAGTTCCAGACCACTCTTGTCTTCTGTCCCATCTGTATGTCACTCCATCTACAGTTCTCTGCCACCAGCCTTCTGGGTTTTCCCACGACCTGCATGACAGCTCTAACTCCTGCCATTGTCACATCTCAGCATCATTTCTAATGTCATGGAAGCCACCGCAGGAGAGAGAAAGAAAACCATAAAGAACAAACAGAGGAGGAGGATCACAAGAACCAGTAACAGTTGGATGGGTGAGAACATGACATGCATACGCCATAAAGGGTTGTTTTCTCCCTGGCCCACAGAAGGCAGGCTTAGCAGAATATCTGGTGGTGCAGGCCTGGAAAGATCGATGTCCTCATGTCAGTTACCTCCAGCACAGATTCTACTGGCAACACGTCAGGCTTTTCATATGCCGGCTCCGGCACTTAGAGGCATAGTGGATACTGAGAGGACTTTAACATGGCTAGTGTGTCACAAACACAGCCACCTCAGTATGTGTTCACAAAGGCATGGTGGATGATCTCAAACACACTCCAGTCTTCTATGCAGTTTGTGTCCCCCACTTGACTTGTTGTTCACTTTGTTAGTATTCTATTGTATACTTTGGTGGAAGAAAGCTTTCATTTGAGAGGACTAGAGGGGTAGCTCAGTGATAAGGAACACTTGCTGCTGTTGCAGAGGACCTGGATGAGCTTCCTGCACCCACATGGTACCTCACAACTATATGCAACTCCAATTCCAGGGGGTTCTGACCCTCTCTTCTGGCCTCTGCAGGCACTATAGATTCTGATAGTGCTCATATTTATATGCAGGGAAAACATGCATGCACATACAATAAAGACAGACACATAAATCTTTTTAAGAATAAGTTTTCACTTTGACATAAAGTTTTGTCTTATAGGCAAATGTCAAGTTCCAGTGCTTCTAAGATTTTAGTAAAGAGCAGTGCTCTCAGTGCGGTCTGACCTAACAGAAAACTGTCCTGTCTTCCAGTTTGATTTCAGAAGCACAAGATGGACTTTGATGTTTATGATGCAGCTAGAAATTGGAATTGTAGTCATAGCAGGGGTAAAGGCTATGGTAGATACCACAGAGCAACTCCTAACAGTATTCATCTGTACAACACATGACACAAAGCACTAATATGAAATTAGCAATAGCATGAGAAGAACATTAAGTTCCTAAAACATTTTATTTAAAACTCAACATTGTATTTGTTTTCTCTGTCTCTGTCTCTGTCTCTGTCTCTGTCTCTGTCTCTCTCTCTCTCTCTCTGTCTGGTGTTTTGTCATGAAAGGGTCCCTGAATGTATATCTGGCTATCCTGAAACTCACTGTATTGATCATGTTGACCTCAGATTCACAGAGATATGCCTTCCCCTGTCACCCACATGCTGGGAGTAAAGGTTTTTGCCACAACCTGGCTTATTTACTAATTCTTATATTGATGAATCTATTATAATAAAATTTATGATGCATTCAAATAGCCATGACCCCTGTGAGATAGTAAAGTGTAGTCAGAAGAATGTGAAATCATAAACTTTGTCCAATGAGATACAGCACTGTGTGAACACAAATTTAGCTGAGGGGTAGAACTCTGGCATAGCATGCATAAGGCTGTCTCAGACTAGCCATAATGTTAATCAGTGAGTGAAGGCAAGCCATTAGTTTATGCTTAGTGTTAGAGTATGATTAAACCAGGAGAAATAACTCAAGACACATTTGGTCTTGGCTCTAATCACCAGATACTCATATTGTACCTTCCCCTCCATGTTGCCTTCCCAAGTTCAAGAAGGAGAAGCTTCAAACCAGTCACTGAAGCAACGATCTTTCAATAAAGACTCAGCTACTGCTCCTATAACTAGATCATAACTGCAGTGTCATATATGAATACTTTTTACTCCACTGTGACATTCACATCCTGCACTTCCCAGGGAGATGTGCTTCTTATGTACCCATTCTAATGTTTACTATGACATGAAACCATGGTATATCAAACTATAATAACGATACTTCAAGGATAGTCTTCATATCATATAAGCTAAGGTGAGTTATCACATTGATTTATTAGCACACTACTTCAACACATTCACAGATAGGCTGCATTATCCTGGTGATACCCACAGTCACCCCTGATGGGGGACTTATATTGCAATAAGAAACAACAGATACAATATTAGGAACACTTGGATCTTTCTACCTCACCTCTTAGTTACACAATTATTCTTGTGACTTCTCTGTTCCTTGGATCTGTTTCTACCCCAGATTCCAATTACCACACAAGAGCACTTACTCAGGCCTCTCTGCTTTGCTGACTCCGTTGCTCCCTCTTGAAATAAACAGTACTCACCTGGCTTCTTGTCTCTGCTGGATGGTGCGTTCATCAGTCATGTCCAGACTTATTAATAGCCAGCACTGTGGGAGAGTCACCTCATGTCAGAAGCAGAGGTCTGTGACTCTGTGACCTCACCTCCCTCCAGAACCGCAATTATCATTTCATCTGCAGTAGCAATGACAGCTTTGTCTTTGGGAGACAAGATTATTTATGAAAAATTTCCAGTTGTTAATTAACAAAGACCTTTTAGAGTTACCTGGAAATTTATACAAAGGGACAAGGTGTTTGAAGAAACATTGAGTTTTTTTTTTTTTACTTTATTAAAATACTGAGTTTATTTCACATGTATATTTGTCTCCCTACCATTTCCACATCTGACCACCACTATTACTATGTCCTATCATAACATTCCATACATACTTAAAACCAAGTAAAGGGTGGAGTTCCATCTTGAAAACTAAACAGGCATTTTAGACAACACATCCTTGGCAATGGAACCTGGACAACATTTATCAAACACAGTCGGGAAGTTCTCACTTTGCATTATAAAAAGGACAGCTAGATATATCAACTGTTACAGAAATTAAGTAAGACGGAATTATTTCAAACTGTTTAAACCATTTTCTTAAAGAGACTTTCTCCACTGCCAGAGATCTTGAATAGCCTCCTGGTCAGTCATCCGGAAGCAATTCTCCACATAATTAATGAACTTGGCTTCCACTTTGGGAAGAGAACCACCTTTTTCTATACTTGCTTGCATTTTTGCCTTAATGTCTTCTACAGAACTAGGTCCTTTTGGTGTTTTAGGAGTTTTTTCCTGTTTTTTGAAAGACTCTTGACCCTTTGATCTTGGTGTTGATGGTTTTAAGTCTTTTCCATTTTGGTTTGATTTTTGTGCATTTTTGGCTGGGGTATCTCGTACAGATTTCTTCACTGGAACTTTTTCTTCAGCTTCCTCATCATCAAAATCATCATCATCATCATCTTCATCATCCTCATCATCTTCGTCATCATCCTCATCATCCTCGTCAAGTTTTACTTTTTTCTGCGGAACCTTGTTACCACCTCCAGGAGCAGATCGTTTTGCAGACATACTTAAGAGTTTTACATCCTCCTCATCTTCATCTTCTGACTCTGCATCTTCCTCAACAGCTACTAGGTGCTGTCCACTAATGTGCACAGGCCCTGAACCACACTTCAACCTTAAGACCACAGGTGGTGTAATTTCAAAGCCCCCAAGAGAAACTGTTGGTTGTACAGACATTTTCAAAGTTGCCAGTGTTACTTTAATTGGACTGCCTTCATAGTTCATTGCTTCTGCCTCTACGATGTGTAATTCGTCTTTTGCCCCTGCCCCTAAACTAACCGTTCTTAGTGATAACTGGTGCTTATTCTCATCATTATCCACCTTAAAGTGATAATCCTTGTCAGCTTTTAGTTCACAACCGAAAAGGTAGTTCTGAGGCCTGAGAGGGCTCATGTCCATGTCCATCGAGTCTTCCATGAGGTGGAGGCGCGCACTTCGGTGTGAGAGAAGTCGGACGGACGAAACTGCCTACTGCTCCTAAGAACAGACACGCAGGACGGAATCACACCAGGAAATTTATACAAAGGGACAAGGTGTTTGAAGAAACATTGAGTTTTTATGATTTATGAAAATTGATAGGATCTCCTGCAGAAGGTGCTAGAAACTTTGAGGTTGAGATCATGAGAAATTTAGAGAAATCTTTGTGTCTGTTTGGATTCCATACTTCACTGACTTCTTCCAACACAAACAAACATAATTTTTAGAAGATTTGTAACATTTATAACTTAAAATGTTTGAGTGTTTCATACATGCATATATGTTTTAGGCATTCTACAAACACTTGTCTTCTTCCAATTCCTTTCTTATCTGCCCAGTGTAATTCTTTCCAACTTTCATGTGTTACTTAAAACAAACAAATAAAACTACAAAATAAAAATAATCAAGTCTATGTTGTGACAATAGTATGTGCCTACTCCAGTGCATCTATGGAATCATGAATAGTACGTCAAAGCTAGAAATCTGACACTTCTCCCAGAAGCCATCTGTGGCTTTAGCTCTTTAGCTAAGAGTGGGACTTCCTGACCACCCCCACTCTGCTGAGATTTTTCTATGTTGATCTTGTGCAGGTTTCCAGCATACTGTCCTAACAAGTAAGTTCATATGCGCAAGGGCTCTGTTCTGTCTGGACAAAATCAATTTTGATCTTTGAATCATCTACCACCAAAATGGTTCTAACACTCTTTTTTTTTTTTTTTTTTGGTTTTTTTGAGACAGGGTTTCTCTGTGTAGCTTTGCGCCTTTCCTGGGACTCACTTGGTAGCCCAGGCTGGCCTCGAACTCACAGAGATCCGCCTGGCTCTGCCTCCCGAGTGCTGGGATTAAAGGCGTGCACCACCACCACCCGGCCACTCTAACACTCTTACTGCCTCTTCTTCCATGTAGATTCTTGAGTCTTGGAAGGAAGAGGTGTTATGTAGATGTCTCATTTTTAGCTGGGCTCTCCAGCACATATTATTCTCCCAACTTGAATAATATGGGCCTTTGTCTTCATCGTCATTTTCTGCATAAGTAATTTTCTCTGATGAGGGCTGAAAGATATCCTAATCAATCAGCATAAAGATAAGTGTGTAGGGAACAGTTTATTACTATGTCCCTTTAGGAGAAGAATAGTTTTAAGTTCTTCCGCCGGTAATGATCCAGTCTGACTCCATCTTAAGATCAGTAGCCATCTTGTTATGAGGTAAAAAAAAAAATTCATTTCTGTTTACTGTAAAACTCAACTTTCTGTTTCCTGGAATTTGACTTGTTCCATATCCTGTCTGTGTCTTGACCTCCATCCCTTCCCAAACCACAAGATGTTCTGCCAGATAATCTTACACTGCTATCTACCTCTATATTTTGCTTACAGGTTATTATGTTGCCAAATTCCTCTGACAACCTCCAGCTTATTGTTTTGCTCTACAAAAGGAGTCTAGAAATTTAACTTGTGACTGTTCTCCTAAGTCCCACACCAGGGGAGAGAGCTGCTGGTCCAGCTTTGCTGTGCACAGAAGTAAATCTTGATTAATTGGATTAAAATTATGGCTGGGCAATGTTGTTACTCACCTTTAATCCCAGCACATGTGACACAGAGGCAGGTGGATCTCTTTGAGTTCAAAGCCAGCCTGGTTTGCAGAGGGAGTTCCACGACAGTCAAGGCTACACAGAGAAACCCTGTCTTGAAAAACCAAACAAAACCAAAAACAACAAGAAAATTTGAGTTGGTTTTATTTATACAGATGGTTTTTATTTTTATCAGGCAGATGTAACACAAGGTCTATGTATGCCCTGGCCACATATTCTTGTCCCTGGTAATGCTCCAAAGCATGCGCTCCATCTTGTGAAGTGGACTTTCAGTTCTTCATGAAATTTTGAGTTACTCCCATGGTGTTCAAAAACACATTGCACCAGGCTTGTTGGTGTTATAGCTCTCAGGGTTCACACCTGGGTAAAATTTTTGATTACATCTAGCAGTGTGAAAACTTCATCCAACATGGATGAAGCTTCCAGGTGACCCCCTCCTTGACTTTTCCATAGTCTATGATTCCAGTATATGTCTTATCTTCTAGGAACCATGGACTCCTAAACATTCCAGGATACTGACATTGTTCTTGGTTGTCTTCAATTCATTTCTTGTATTTCAAACATATAGCCTGTTGTATTTTAAAGTACCGAGCATAGGAACATAGTCAAATATGAGAAGAATAGCTAATAAAGTAGGAGTAAGAAGAAAAACGTGGAATCACAATTTAATTTAGAGATTTTAGAACACATTATAAATTAATTTATTATATTTTATTTTTATTCTTCTCTCATGTACTATATTCCAACCACATTTTCCTTTACTTCCCAACCCCAGTCTCTCACTCCTCCTTCCTTCTCCCTCAGACCCAACCCCCCCTATCTCCACTAAGAAAAAAAATACAGGCCTTCCAGGGATATCAACCAAACACAGCATCACAAGCAACAAAATGCCCAATGACATACCATCACATCAAGGCTGGATGAGGCAGCCCAGCAGGAGGAAAAGGGTTTCATAAGAAGCAACCTCCCCCTCAAACAGAGTCTGAACCTGTTCCCACCATTAGGAATTCCACAAGAACACCAAGCTACTCAACCATAATGTACATACAAAGGACCTAGCTGAGATTCATGCAATCTCCCTGATCTCTGGAAGTCACCATGAGTCTTTGTCAGTTGATTCTTTAGGCATTGTTCTCCTGGTGTCCCTGATGCCTCTGATTCTTGCAATTCTGCCTCCCTTTCCTCCTCAGGACTCCCCAAGCTCCACCTAATGTTTGGCTGTGGGACTCTACACCTGCTCCCATCAATTCCTCGATGAAGTCTCCTGGTCTCTGTGATGGCAATTCTGCTTGGATTTGGTCCCAGAACACTCTGCAGTCAGGACAAACTGTGGTTCAAACGTTTTGTGGCTGGGTTGATGTCCCAATCCCTCCCTCCACTTGAGGCCTTGCCTAGTTACAGAAGACTGATGATTCAGGCTCTATAACCCACATTAGTAGGAGTCTTTGCTAGGGTTACTCTAGTAAATTCTATGGAGTTACCACAAGACTAGATTTCTACCCCTGAAATGTACCCCCCTCCAACTCCCAGTATTTTGTTTCTCCCAGTATTTTGTCACTTCCTCTTTCCAAGTTGATCCCTCCTATTTCCAACTCCACCTACTGCCAGTCCAGGTACAAAATCTATTCTATTTTCCCTTTCCAAGGAGATCCTTGTATCCCCCTTAAGCCCTCCATGTTACTTAGATTCTCTGGTCTATGGGTGGTAGCATGATTATCTTTTACTTTACAACTAATATTTATTTATATGTGAGTAAACACCATACTATTCTTTGTGAGTCTGAGTTACCTTACTCAGTATGACTTTTTTCACATACAGTGTTTTTTTTTTTCAAATTGCCTGAAAATTTTATAATGTCACTGTTTTTAACAGCAGAGTAATACTCCATTGTGTAAATGTACCACATTTTCTTTATCCGTTCTTCAGTTGAGGGGCATCTAGGTCGTTTCTAGCCTCTGACTATTATGAATGAAGCTACTATGAACATAGTTGAGCAAGTGTCCTTGTGATGGGATGGAATATCTTTGGGTACATGCCCAGGAGTGTTATAGTCTTGAGGAAGATAGATGCCCAATTTTCTAAGGAAACAACATAATGATTTTCAATAGTGATGGAGCAAGTTTTAACTCCCACCAAGAGTCAGGGAGTGTTCCCTTGCTTCATATCCTCACTAGTATGAGGTTTCACTTATTATTTATTGATCTTAGCTATTTTGACAGGTGTAAGATGAACTCTATGAGTCATTTGAGTTGCATTTTGCTCACGGCTAAGGATGTAGTACATTTCTATAAATGATTCTCAGCCATTTGAGATTATTCTGTTGAGAATTCTGTTTAGATCTGTATCCTATTTTTAATTGGATTATTTCAGTGTGTTGATGTTTAATTTCTTGATTTCTTTATATATTTTGACTATCAGCCCTGTTAGATATGAAGTTGGGGAAATCTTTTTCTCATTCTGTGGGATGACTTTTTGCCCTATTGACAGTGTCCTTTGACTAACAGAATTGTTCATTTTCATGAGGTCCCATTTATTAATTGTTGAACTTGGTGCATGGCCTGTAAGTATTCTCTTCAGGAAGTTGTCTCCTGTGCCAATGAGTTCAAGGCTATCCTCCACTTTCTCCTCTCTCAAGTTCAGTGTAACTTGACTTATTTTGAGGCCTTGTATCCAATTAGACTTGAGTTTTATGCAAGGTGATAGATATGGACCTATTTGCATTCTGCTACATAGAGGCATCCAGCTGGACCAGCATAATTTGTTGAAGATGTTTTCTTTTTTCCATTATGTATTTCTGGCTTATATATCAAAAATGAGATTTCCTTAGGTGTTCGGATTTATGTCTGGGTTTTTTATTCTATTCCATTGATCAACTTGTCTGTTTTTATGCCAATACCATTAAATTTTTATTACTACAGCTCTGTAGCACAGCTTGAAATCAGGGTTGGTGAAACCTACAAAATTTATTTTTTTACATAGGATTATTTCAGATATTCTGAGTTTTTGTCTTTCCATATGAAGGTGAGCATTATTCTTTCAAGGTTTGTAAAGAATTGTGTTGGGATTTTGATGGGGATTGCATTGAATCTGTAGATTACTTTTTGTAAGATTGCCATTTTTACTATGTTAATCCTATTGATCCATGAGCATGAGAGACTTTTCTGTCTTCTGATATCTTCTTCAATTTCCATCTCCAAAGACTTGAAGTTTCTATCAAACAGGTCATTTGCTTGCTTGGGTAGAGTCAAGATAATTTTAAATTATTGTGGCTATTGTGAAGGGTGTTGTTTCCTTGATTTCTTTCTCAGCCCATTTCTCATTTGTATATAATACAAATTATATACATATATATAAAAAGCCACTGACTTTTTAAAGTCAATCTTGTATTCAGGAAATTTGCTTAAGGTAAGTATCAGGTGCAGGAGTTCCCTGGTAAAATTTTTGGGCTTTCTTATTTAACTATCCTATCATCTACCATTAGCTATACATTGATTTCTTCCTTACCAATTTTTATACCCTCCGTCTCCTGTAGTTGTTTGTTGCTCTAGCTAGTTGTTGCTAAACATATATGGAAGGAGTGGACAAGAGTGTGATGTTCCTGATTTTAGTGGAATTGCTTTGCACTTCTATCCATTTGTTTTGATGTTAGCTGCAGGCTTGCTGTATATTGCCTTTATTATACTTAGCTATGTCCCTTGTAACCTTGATCTCTCCAAAGCTTTCATCATGAAGGGGTGTGGGTTTTGCCAAAGAACTTTTTGATGTTTGTCTTTCAGTCTGTTCATGCTGGATTACATTGCCAGATTTTCACATAGTAAATGATGTCTGCAATTCTAGGATGACACCTACTTGATCATGGTGGATGACGTTTTTTATATGTTCTTGGATTCAGTTTCTGAGCATTTTATTGAGTACTTCTGCTCAATGTCCATGAGGAAAGTTGGTCTGTAATTCTCTTTCATTGTTGGGATTTTTTTTTGTGATTTGCATATCAGGGTAACTTTGGCCTCAGAAAATGAAATTCCTAATGTTATTTATGTTTCTATTTTAATTAAATAATCTGAGAAATTTTGGTACTAGCTCTTCTTTGAAGGTATGGTAGAATTTTACATTAAAACGATGTGGCCCTGGGTTTTTATTTGTTTATTTACTTTTGGTTGAGAGACTGATAATGAGTGCTTCTATTTCCTTAACGGCTATAGATCTATTTAAGTTGTTTGTGTGATCTTGATTTAACTTTAATAAGGTAGGGGCTATATATCTGTTTCAATTGCTTATCTTTTCTTTATTTAACTTTGGTAAGTGGTATCTATTGAGAAAATTGTCCATTTCTCCAACTTTGTGGAGTATGTTTTTTTAAAGTATGACCTAATGATTCTTTAAATTTCCTCCATGTCTGTTGTTATGTCTCAATTTTAATTTCTGATTTTGTTTTGGATATTCTCTCTTTGTCTTTTACTTATTTTGGATAAGGATTTGTCACTCTTGTTGATTTTTTGAAAGAACAAACTCTTTGTTTCCTTGATTCTGTATGTTGTTCTCTCTACCTTTGTTTTGTTGCTTTTAGCTCTCAGTTTGATTATCTTCTGTCTTCCTCTCCTCTTGGGTGGGTTTGATTATTTCTTCCAGAGTTTTCAGATGTGCTGCGAAGTTGCCGGTATGAAAATTTTGTAATCTCTTTGGGAAAGCACTTAGTGCTGTGAACTTTCATCTTAGCACTTCCTTGTGTCACATCAGTTTGGATGTGTTGTGCATTCATTTTCACTGAATTGTAGGAAGTCTTAATTCCTTCGTTTCTGCCTTTATCTAGTGTCCAAGATGCAAATTCTATAATGCTCAAGTTTTAGGCATTTTCATCTCCTCTATGATCTTATTATACACTCTTGACCACTGACCCAGGACCCTACAGGCCCTATTCATTGTTTTTTAACCAAATCATGTCCATTTCTTTCTTCTGTCCTCTGGAGCTCTAAGAAATTTCTTGTGTTGACTT
Organism: Peromyscus melanophrys; assembly: GCA_902168415.1. Taxonomy (NCBI): domain Eukaryota; kingdom Metazoa; phylum Chordata; class Mammalia; order Rodentia; family Cricetidae; genus Peromyscus; species Peromyscus melanophrys. The sequence continues at coordinate 33,838 of CABHPR010154722.1, read as the reverse complement.
TTCTTCCATTTTTATATCTAGCATACACTCCTTGACTTCATTTTCTTTACACGCATGGCTCAAATATAAAATGTCTCCTGAAAATCTTGTGTTTTGAGGTGATACAGCAGTTGTGGCACTATTGAAATACCCTATATAAACTTTAGAAAGTTAGACATAATTGGAAGCAGTCAATAATGACAGTCAGTCTTACCTTTAAGAATGTTGGTTCCTCTTCCTGGGCAGCCTCTTGGAATTTTTTCAGTAACTATGATTGTGGACTCTATTTTTTGCACTGTCTAGTTTCCCATGACATCAGCTATCTACTCATTCTGCTCACACTTTCTTAGAAGATTTTGCTTGTGCTGTCTTTTGTGGGAGGTTTCTTTGTATTGATTACTCTGAGACCACCAATAGAGACCAACCTTAGTTAAGAGAGCAGATTCCACATTTAGCTGGCTGGAGTGGATAATAGCATTTCCTGGTGAACTCACGGGGAGATAGAAGGACACATGAAGGAGAAAATGTGAAGCTGAGAGGTGGCAAGGCTTCCTAGATCCCTGAAGTAAGGAGAGACAAGAATTCATGTCTTTATAGCTCCATGGGTCTCTCAGGATTACTCCTTAATATTTATTCCGGGTTTTATTCTTTAATAAAATTTAAAAAATTAACCACAATGGTTGTCATTGCTAGATATGTCTGAAGCAAGAATAGACAGGCCTGCTGCTGATTTAACAGTGACAAAGGTCACAATCTGCCCTTCAAAATCTTCACTGCATAATTAATGGGAAATCAGCAGGGGATATATTAGATAATTTCTCAAACAGTGCACACACACCACACACACACACACACACACACACACACACACACACACACACACACTTGTCATTTGTGTATAACATGGATACCAATATGGATTATAATTTCGTAAATACTTTGCTGAAAGTTTAAAATTGCTAAGAGTTTTTGGTGCAAACTTTGGAGGAGGTCACTTATGTACAGAATCATAATAATCATGTTATTTGAAAATAGAGATATTTGACTTCTTTTTCTATTTACATCCCTTTATTTCTTTCTCTTGTGTTATTTCCTTAGCTTATAAGTTTCTCACAATGAATTGTACTGAATTGCAGTAGAAAAAGGAGATACTTTTATCTTATTCCTGAACCTAGTTGGAGTAGTTTGAGTCTTCTTAATTTAGTATTATGTTGTCTTTAATTTGTTCAGGTCTACCCTTTATTATGTTGAGGTATAATTCCTTCATCTTTATACTCTTTATGACTTCTATGATGAAATGATGATAGCAATTACCAAAGGAACTTTCTGGATCTAATGGTATAATCATGTGATTTCTGTCTTTGAGTCCATCTAAGTGATGAAGCATATTTAGTGATGAATCTATGTTGAACATTCTCCATGTCTCTGGGATGAAGCAGCTTTATAATGGCCAATAAGTTTTTTAAAATAAGAATCACTTTAATGTAATAAAATAAAATAAAATAAAAACATGACACAGTGAGGTTAAACTAGCTGTTTGAACAATCATTTGGCTGATCACAAATTTTATACTTGCCAGTGAATTTCTTTCAAGTTAGAGTCACCATTCTAAAGCCATGGAGCTTTGTTTAGGGTTTTACTCTTTCACTGTCAACTGCATTTTATTTCCTTATCCATCACACACACAAACACACACACACACACACACACACACACACACACACATACACACACACACACACACACACAGATAAAAAAACTGATGTATCTGAAAGAAATATGAAGAAATTCTATTATTCTTCTATCCTATATTATGCCAAAAATGTCCTGTTGCTTGAATTTTGTCTTACTTCATCATCTAACATTTTTTTAGTTTCCTCTCTAAATATTATAGTGCATCTACACTCACCACTGAATAAAACTGTTTAAGATCTGAAAATGGAAACAGAATCAGTAAAGAAGATCCAAACTGAAGGAAATCTGAAAATTAAAAAAAAATTAGGAACTCAAACAGGAACCTCAGAAGCAACCTCACCAACAGAATAAAATATACAAGAGACAATCTTAGATGGTAGAAGAAAAATTCAAATTTAGAGGGATTAATCATACTAAAGAAAACACAATAAATAAGAAATCCCAGATGAGCCAACCAAAGAGGGCGAACACACACAGACACACACAGACACACACACACACACACACACACACACACACACACACACTCCAAAGCAACAAACATTACCGATTGATATCTCTCAATATCAATGATCTCTATGACCCATTAAATGACTAACAAAATGAATGCAAAATCAAGATCCTTCCTTTTCCTCCATCCAAGAAACGCATAACTTCAAGGACAGACATTACCTTCATTTAAAAGGATGGAAAAAGATATCCCAAGAAAATGGGCCTAAAAGGCAAGCTGGAGTAGCGGTTTCAAAATTTGACAGAACAGACTTAAAACCAAAGCTAATCCGAACAGACAGAGAAGGGCACTACATAATCATCAAAGTTAGAGTCAACCATGATATTTCATTTTAATATTTATGCACTAAACACAGGGGTATCCAAGATTGTAAAAAAAAATACCAGAGCAATTAAATCACACATGGACCATGACACACTCTTAGTGAGAGACTTAAGCACTACAATCTCCCAAAGAGACAGATCATCCAGACAAAAAACAGAGAAATGATAGAGATAACTGACATTATAAACCAAATAGACCTATTATATTTTAGAACAGTTCACTCACAGAAAACGTTTCACTTATTTTCTTCTCAACACTTCATGTAACTTTCTCAAAAAGTGACCACAAACTTGAACACAAATCAAGTCTCAGTGACTGCAAAAAATTGAAATAACACTCTGAAGACTATCTGACCACCATGGATTAAAGCTGAATATCAACATCAGAAAGATTACAAACTCCTAGAAACTGAACTATTCACTACTAAATGAAAAATGCTTTAACACATAAATTAAGAAAGAAGTTAAAGACATTCAAGAATTGAATAAAAATGAATAAACAGCATACCTCAATTTATTGTACACAATTATGGAGGTTTTAAGCAGCAAGTCCTTAGAACTAAGTGTCAATAATAAAATGAAAAAAAAATGGATCTATGTCATACTAAAAATTTAATAGCACACCTGAGAGCTGTAGAACACAATGAAGAAATCACATCCAAAATGAGCAGACAGCAAGGAATAATCAAACTCAGGACTGAATGCAATAAAACAGAAACAATGACAATAACAATAACAATACTAAGAATAAATAAAATAAAACATTTGTTCTTTAAGAAAATGAAAAAAAATTGACAAACCTTTATCTAATGAACTAAAAGACAGAGGAAGAATATACAAATTAACAAAATTAGAAATTAGAAGTGGTACTTAACAACAGATGCCAAGGAAATCTAGAAAAACATAAGAACATAATTTAAAAGTATATACTCCACCAATCTGTAAAATCTAAAGGAAATGAATAATTGTCCCAATTGATACCACTTAATAAAGTTAAATCAAGATGAGATAAACAATTTAATCAGATGTATAAACAATAAAGAAATAGTGATTTCATAATGAAACTCTAATGGCTGAGAAATGCTTAAAGAAATGTTGAACATTCTTGGTGATTCAAAAACTTCAAATTATGAAAACATTGAGAATCCATCAGAACGGAATGTCAGAACCCGTCAGAATGGCTAAGATCAATAAAACAAGTGACAGCCCATCCTGGTGACTTGAGTCAGGGAAACACTCCTTCATTGATGCTGGGCATGAAAGGTAGTATAGCCACTACTAAAATCAGTGTGGTGTTTCATCAGAAAATTGGAACCCAATCTACCTCAAGACCCAGATATAACACTCTTGGGTATATACCTAAAGTACTCTTTATCCTACTCCTGGGACACTTGCTGAAACATATTCAGTGCTGCTCTATTCATAATAGTCAGAAATTGGAAACAATGTAAATATTCTGCCACAGAACAATGTAGGAAGAAAATATGGCACATTTACATAATGGAGTAATACCTCTTAAAATAACGAGATCATGAAATTTATAAGAAAATGGAAAGAACTAGAAAAAATCATTATTAGTGAGGTAACCCAGACACAGAAAGATAAATATGGCATGTGTTCACTTACACCCAGATATAAAATTTTAAATAAACAATTACCAAGCTACAATCCACAGACACAGAGAGGTTAGGCACAGAGGAATTTATAAGGGGAGATACACAGATCCTCCTGGGAAGAGGGAGTAGTGTAGCATGAGTCTTAAAGAGTCTTATTAACAAAATCAAACCCGGGGCCAGTTATTGGGGTGAACACTGGAAGGTCAGAGAGACAGAATAAGCCACAGCTATCTCACCTCACCGGATCCTCAGCTGGTCTTGCTTCCTCAGACTGGAAGCCTCTGTGTCATCATATCCGAATGGGCCTCAGTTGAACTGCTGCTGCCTAAATGCTTAACCAGGCCAAATGTTTCTCCAGGCCAAATGCTTCTCCAGGCCAAATGTTTCTAGTTTTTGGTCCTCACGCTTTATATACCTTTCTGCTTTCTACCACCACTCCCTGGGATTAAAGGTGTGGGTCACCATGCCTGGCCGTTTCCAATGTGGCCTTGAACTCACAGAGATCCAGAGGGATTTCTGTCTCTGGAATGCTAGGATTAAAGGCGTGTGCTACCACTGCCTAACCTCTGTTTAATATTGTGGCTGTTCTGTCTCTGACCCCAGATAAGTTTATTAAGGTACATAATATTTTGGGGAACACAATACCACCACAGAGTAGAACGAATTTTATGATTGGACTGGAGCCGGGGGTAGGGGTAAGACAAGAGTAGGGGGATCAGGTGGGAGAAGGGAGGGGTGATGGGTTTGAGGGATGGAATGAGGAGAAAGACAGCTAGAAATGAAGAGCATTTGATGGGCAGTGTGAAAATCAAGTTCAGTGGAAACTTCCTAGAATATATGAATGTGATCCTAATGAAGTATTTAAATAATGAGGAAGAAGAACCTCATCTGGCCATCTCATATCCAAACAAAGCTTCCAATACTGGGATTCTTTCTTCCAATTGAGTGGTTGGCCAAACGGGTTGCTTGGTGTCTGTTAAGGTTTCTATTGCTGCAACAAAACACCATGGCCAAAAGCAAGTTGGAGAGGAAAGTGTTTATTTGGCTTACACGTCTAGATCATAGTTTGTAAGTGGAGTTCTTCACTGGGACAGCCAGCTCTCCAAATAACCACAGTGAGACTTATTATTAGCTATAAATGTTCAGGAAATAGCTTAGGCTTTTTACTAACTAGCTCCTACAACATAAATTAACCCACATTTCTTATGTATGCTCTACCATGTGGCAGTACCAGTTTTCAGCAAGGCATAGTCATATTCTGCTTCATCTGAATCTGGCTGGTAACTCTGACCCACTTCTTCTAAGCATTCTTTCAGTTTGCCTCTCATGCCTAAACTCTTCCTGCCTAGCTATTGGATAGTCAGGTCTTTATTAACAATGAGAGCAAAACATCTTCACAGTATACAAAAGTATTATCTCACAGCAATAGTATATTATTGGAGGAAGTCAGAAGAGGAACTCAAGCAGAACTAGTACCTGAGGAAGAAGCTGATGCAAAGGCCATGGAAGAGAGATACTTACTGGCTTGATTCTCATTGCTTGATTAGCTGCTTAGGTATAGAACCTAGGACCACCAGTCCTGAGATGTCACTCTCCCCATGGACAGGGCCCTACCACAAAAATAACTAATTGAGAAAATGGCTTACAGCTGGATCTCATGGAGGCATTTTTTAAACTGAGACTCCTTCCTCACTGATGACTCTAGCTTGGGTCAAGTTGACACACATAACCAGCCAGTACACTTAGAAATCACCAAACATCCAAGACTATTTCCAAAATAATGTTTATCTTCACAAACTGACAGCAAGGCCCTACTGCTGAAGACAACACCCATACAAGTCACTGAACATGGAGAGGTCCAGATGGTTGCTATGTAGAATTTTTACCCCCTGCCCATCTAGTGTCTATGGCATGCAAGGGTACTTTGCATGCTACAAAGGGGAGAATGTAAACACCAAACTAACCACAAAACTTTTGATCTATCTGCCTACAAATATCCTAAGTTAATGGTGGCACAAACTTTTAGGACTAATCAGTAAATGTCTGATTTGACCAAGGACTTGTTCCATGAGATAGAACCCATATCAAACAGTGTTTGGTTACAAAAACTAGAGTCTAGATATCCCAGAGACCTGGGGTAAAACCAAATACCACTGATCTAATAAAATTCATTAAAATAAAAGAAAATGACTGCTAATAATATTCTGCTGTACTAATAGATCTGTCCCTTATTCAGCCAACATCAGAGAGCAGTAGTAGATGGGCACAAAAACAGAGATCCATAGCCAGATATCACACACACACACACACACACACACACACACACACACACACACACACAGACAGACACACACAGATCTTTGAACACACAGTTCATGGAGATATCTAATCTGTCCTCTCATTCCTCAAGGAACTCCACAGAAGAAGAGGTAGGAGTGGAAGAGTCTAAAGGGACAGAGGAGAACATCAGGAGGACCAGGCCCTCTCAACTGAACAAAGCTCATATGAACTCACAGAGACTGAAGCAGCAATTGCAAGGCCTCTGTGGTCTGCTCCAAGCCCTCTATATATGTAGAGTAACGTTTAGTTCAATACTTTTGTGAGACTCCTTGATGCAGAAACAGGTGAATCTCTGATTCTTGGGCCTTCTGTTGGGGCCTCTTTGTTTTTCTGCTGGCTTGTCCTGTCCGGCTTCAATATGATGGTTTTTGTTCTATCTTATATTTTATTTTGTTGCATTTTTTAGTTATCTCTCAAAAGTCTATTTTTTCGTAAGGAGAGAACAAAATGGTGTGGTTCTTGATGTGAGAGCAGGTGGGTGTAACTAAGAAGAATAAAATGAGAGGAAACTGTACTCAGGTAATATAGTATGAGAAAAAAATCTATGTTTAATAAAAGGGGAAATACTATCTAACAAAATTGAAGATAACCTCATAAAGATCATTCATTTTCTATTGATTTTTGGTACAAGGTAAAAGATAGGAGGCATATTTTTTTATCCTATATGACTAGAAGACATGCCCATCTTCATAGAATTTGTTGAGGACCATGGCTATAAGGTTAAGACAGGCCAAGAGTTTTTTTTTTTCTTGAACAGCTGAAATCAAAGTATCTGTTAAATGATCACTGAAGAAGATTTCTGGACCTGCTACAGGCTAGAGCAGCTGTCATGGGATAAGGGCCACCATTACCACAATATATGGCTTACCAAGGTTTCAGTTTGGCTTGCAGTTACAGTGCAGTATACACAGATGTCTGTCCAACAGCACCAAAGCAGCCAAGATTCCATGAGAAGTCTGTCTGTCTGTCTGTCTGTCTCTTTCTCTCTCTCTCATTCTCTCTCTCTCTCTCTCTCTCTCTCTCTCTCTCTCTCTCTCTCTCTCTCTCTCTCTTTCTCTCTCTCT
>CABHPR010154722.1:0-26210 GCA_902168415.1 Peromyscus melanophrys | reverse complement strand
TCTCTCTTTCTCTCTCTCTCTCTCTCTCTCTCTCTCTCTCTCTCTCTCTCTCTCTCTCTGTGTGTGTGTGTGTGTGTGTGTGTGTGTGTGTGTGTGTAATAACTGGCTATGATTCTCTGTTTTTGTGCCCATATGCTACAAAAGGAAGCCTCTCTGATGCTGGCTGAATAAGGGACAGATGAAAGCCACAAGAAAGGCAGGACTATTGACAGCAAATTATTGGATTCTTTACATATCATTTGGGCAAAGGAAAAACTCTACTGTCTGGAAGATGAAGACTACAATGGGCCAACACAGTATGATCAGCTCATGTAGGCTGCTAATTCCACCATCTAACAAAACTTTCATACACATTCCGGCTAGTCTTAGGAAGAAAAAGTTCTAAATCCTTAACTTTCACTATTGATTTTTTTTTTCGAGACAGGGTTTCTCTGTGTAGCTTTGTGCCTTTCCTGGAACTCGCTTTGGAGACCAGGCTGGCCTTGAACTCACAAAGATCCGCCTGCCTCTGCCTCCCGAGGGCTGGGATAAAAGGCGTGCACCACCACCGCCCGGCTTCACTATTGATTTTTTATAGTGATAATTGAGTACAACTTTAATGACAAGAAAAACTTATATTTTGCATGTTTATAATAAAATTAGGAGAAAAATTTTCTTAACCATACCACACTGGATATGGGAAAATATTGAGTGATGTCTCATAAGAACAAAGGGTACAAAACAAGGAAAACAAAGAGAAGTGAGATGAGAGATGTTCACCAGCCACCAATTTTGCTTATACAAAAGAGCAATGTAGCCTCGCAAGATGGCGGAGAGAGTATAAAAAGCCAGAAAAATACACACCAGGACTAGGATGTTTTGGGTGGCTCTGGACTCAGGAGAGTTTCTACTGGAACCGTGAGAACTACGGATGTGTTGAACCCTCTGCTTGTGTCTATACAAAATGACAATCATGGAGGTGCTGGACCAGGTGATGAGCACAGTAAAAAAGAACTCAGGGCACATCACCAATGCTGCATAGAGTAAATTAATGATTTCTTCCCACCCTACAGTAGAGCAATATTCAAAATCTCGATTTCTTGTCATGTTTTTGCTACTCATTTTGATAAATGTATACATAAAGAAAATGAAACGTATCAACATGTAGAAGACCCAGAGCAGGGAAATGGAGGAGTCAATGTACTTTGCAGCTTTGACTTTATTATCATTCCAACAGGATTTCCTGGGACTGATGGTCATGGCCTGGAAGACATTCAAGAGGCAGGTGGTGCCAATGGACACACTTCGAGCAAATCCTTGAATATACAGTAGGAGCTCGCATCCAAAACCTTTCAAGAAGTGCTTCATTCCCCAAACTGTCATTGTTTGAGGCACTCCTACAGAGAGAATGACCAAGACATTGGCTGTCATTAGGTGCATGAGAATCAAATCTGTGGGCTTTAAAGTGCATTCTCTGTAATAAAGGACTAAATAGTAGAACATAAGAGAGAGATTTCCCAGAATTCCCACGATTGTTTGTGATAAGAAAGTGATTCTGATTGCCAGATTCCAGATGTTCATTCTGTGATTTGGTACAATATCCTTAAGAATATGGCCACACTATTTCTCAGGACAAATGAATAATGGCATGTGATGGTATCCAGGGGTGAAGGAAGGTGCCATTAATCCATGGAGTTACAGAGAGGCTGAAGCTGAGGGTTCTTTAAACTGAGGAGTTTAAAGCTATCCTAGAACACATAAAAATACCTTATCCCCCAAATTTTGACAGGAGTAGTTATTTTCCATGTTTGTTCCTTTTGCAATTTCTCAATTCTTCAGAATGCAGGTGTTGATGGAAGAATAACCATCAAATTTCCTAGAAAATGCAACAATCTGGATGATGGGATGTTGGCCCATTTGAACAAGGAAGTATGACAGGCATTGTAAACAAACTGAATGTAAATTTTTCAGAATATAAAGATATTTGCTAGTCATGTTGTAAAAGAAATCAACTTCAAGAACAGCTACAAAACAACTTAAACAAAGCAATATTTTTCCGAAGACAATATAGTTATTGATTACTAGTAGGATTCACATAAAGCACCCTGATCACATTCACTTAACTGTCTTCCCTTAGCTACCCTCACTTCCTTGTAACCTCACCTGAAGAAACTTTTAAAAAAAGAGAAAAAAATACCACGTCAAATTTGTGTTGCCCATATACTCATTGGATCATGTTCAGTTTTCTTTATTAAAGCAATTCTTAATGTATATCTCATCTAAAATCAAAGCATATTAATGAGAAATGTATAATACCATTTCGACAGGGCAAAGTTTCCTCTATCTTTCTCAGCTGAACCATTTTTACTTTAACCTGAAATTGACCTTACCTTTTCTACCCACTCCATGAAAAATCCCTTGGGTATCTATCTAACCCTGCTCTAGATAGGGGTGGTTGAAGTGCCTCAGTGTTGGAGCCCACCAAAGTTTCCTAGTGGCTTTACCCAGCAGGACTGCTTGAGGGGATGATTGGACCATGGCTGTGTTTACCAGGTGTTTGGAAGGGTCTACACTTGGCTGCATCTAGCAAGGGGTTGTCTTTTGCCTCACCTCTTGCACTGCTACAAAAAGCCCCTTTGAATAAAGTTCTGGACTGGTAGGTTTTGACCCAGGCCCTCTTGAGTCTATCTTCGGGTAGGAAGGATACTGGTAGGAAGGCAGTATGTTAGACATGTGTTTCTGTCTTTCCTCTTGTCATCTAGGTCTCTCTTTCTATCCAAATACTCCCCACTTCTCCCTGCTCAAGAGAACTCTGGTCATAAAAGTGGGGGCTGGTCCCCCACACCCCAACTCACTGAAGCTTTTTGGATTTTGTAAATTTGCTTTCTTGTTTTGTTTCTGCCTGCCAATTGCTAACCAGGATGTTGACTTTTAGACTGTTTGCCTTTACAAGCTTCATGTAAAATGCATTTCAGGATGCTCTGTTAGCAGTGTTTCTCTGTAGGCAGTCACCAAGGCTGATAAATACAGACTCTGAATATGGACTTTGGTGGTACTCCATGGTCTTTGAATCTTTATCCTGCAACAGTCTTAGATAAGGAAAAATTATTAAAAGCACAAAATATATTAGAATGATGGTTCAAGTGACACCTTACATCATATTATGTTATGAGCTAGCTTTTATGGGAAGCCACACCTCATAGACACACACACACACACACACACACACAAACACACACACACACACACACAACACACACACAACACACACACACACACACACACACACACACACACACACACACACACACACACGAGGATACTCAAGTCAGGACTGTTAGAGAAAAGGGAATATCTGTGATGAAATCTCACAGAATACACAACAGAATTAAAGTAAGCAAAATATGCTAGGAGAAATTGCAAGAAGAAGAACAATATCTAATGAACAATAGCTATTGGGGAAGTGTTCAGTGTTGAACTGTTGAAACTGTCTGGGATAAGGCACCACTCAGATCTAAAGTGGAAATGGTGTGAAGGCAGTATGTTAGACAGCCCATGAGTGTAGTGAAGTTGGAGGAAACTCTTAGGACACTACACTCTATTTTCATGGAGATGGTGTCTGCAAACCATTCTTAAATTGGGCGAGATAACATTGCAGAAGCAGACAGCATCAGCTGTGAATAAGCACCTGGCTGAACCATGTAGGCCCAGGGAGATCACTGTTGCCACTCATACTCAAGAGCCATGCAGGGACTGTCAGCTGTCAATCAAAAACTGGAGTAGAATTGGCAGTAAAGCCTAGGACCTGAAGAAGTTTAAACAGAGTGAGGAGATGAGCTGAGACCTCAGGAACTACCCAATACAGTCTCCCCTTCCCCATGCACTGTCATATAGAACACTCTAGGGAATGGCTGGAGCAGAAATAGAAACTACTCTATTAAGTGAAGTAATACAGGCCCAGAAAGACAGCTACCCCTGTCCCAAGTGTGACTTCATAGCTTCCAAGTTTGAAAAGTGAGTGTTTAAGTGGGAGAAAGTGTGGAACAGGATTCTTAAAAGGGACCCATAAGAATGTCTCATAGTGGGATGGGGAAGGTAAAACAATCCATGTGTTTTGAAAGTGAAAGGAGGAATTCTGTGTGAGACAATATAAGCTTGTCAGTTATCATTTCTCAAAATCAGAGTTCTCTCATAAAGAATTCCATCAAAAGTAGTAAATAAAATGTGCCCTGAAAATGATCTTACCATAGAAAATATGACTGAATGATACAAAGTGCATTTCAAATTAGCTGTTTTCCTTCTATCTGTCATTCTAGAGAGTTATGCTAAAGTGTTTTCCTAGGCATAAAGAATTTTAGATAAATCCACACACACAAAATATTACTACATGTCAGTATTGAAGAAGACAATAATATACTCCAAACAAATCATATGTACTAAGAAAAACTTAAAAATGTACAGCCCCATATAAGGAAAATGTGCCGTAAACTCTTAAATGTCACCAATAATTTTGTTCCTCTCTAAAAAGCAATGAGTTTTGACTTTGCCTAACTAGTTAAAGGGAACTTTTGAGAACTTTACAGTATTGGTTCTGCTGTATCTATTGTAATCTAAGTTGTGTTTTATTTTTAAAATCCCTCTAAGATGTAGGGTTATAATTTTTGCTTTTTTTCTATAAAAAGTATAAGATGAACAAATAGAAATGAAGAGAGAAAGAAAGAAAGAAAGAAAGAAGTAGTACATGGAAAGTTCTTCACGTTATTATTAAGCAACTTGCAATGCCAATGATTTCATACCAATTTCACTTGTAATTATCCTAAGCTTAAAAATTAACATATATTCACAAAAATTATCAGTGTAACAAGGCTCCAACTTTTGGTCCGTGCCTATGAAGTTAGAATTTTCATATTTATTGTCTTACCCTTTCGCTACCTTGTGTATATATGGAATAAATAATATACTTTTCTACTTTTTAAAAAAAAAGAAAGAAAGAAAGAAAGAAAGAAAGAAAGAAAGAAAGAAAGAAAGAAAAAGAAAGAGAGAACGTTTCAGTTAAGTTTTTTTGAATGAATGAAGATGGTATTTGTTCATGAAATTCACGGAATCATAGTTTGAGTCCATGTTCACAACATATACCATCCAATATTTGTGAACACTGATGCTGACTGACACTGACATGTGTATGCACTGAAAGTGTGTCAGAACAATATCACAAACATGTTCATTATTTATATTTTTGCTGCTCCATCTGACAATCATAGACACAGGAAACATGACAGCATTTAGGATGCACACTATCAAACAGAGAGCATGTGAACACCCAACTTCCTTGGAAGCTTTGTTTGTGTTTTAATTATTTGTTTTGTTCGTTTTTGTTGTTGCTGCTTTATTTGGTTTTGAGACATGGTCTCTCAATATATTCCTGGCACTTGCTATGGAGACCATGATGACCAAAGATATCCTTCTGCATCTGGTATTACCTCCTGGGTACTAGGACTAAAGACATACACCATAACTACAGGCTCCTTGAGAACTTTTTGAAGTTCTCCATAAGATGATCATAGACATAGAAAACATTTGCAGTGTCCAACAGAGAACAAGTGAAAACCCGAAATCCCTGGATGCTTTTTAAAGTTCTGCTTACCTGGAGTTGTGCTTACTGAGAGTTTATACGCATTCTCAGGGAAATGATGCCAGTGGACCTATCCTGACACATCTGTGAGAATGGAAAGAGTTACAATTACTGACAAGATGCTTCATCCTAAGAACTGCTGTGTCCACTGAGATTCCTTGAATGACAATGACGAAGAAGTATGTGTATGTACCATGTGCTTGAGAATTGAGCATTTGTGTATTCATCTGCATTCAGTGTAGTGAGGTAAGAAGCAATGTTAGTGAAAAGAAACAGTGACCAACATATACAACAGTGTGAAACCACTCCTGTCTCAGATCTGTGAAATCACTCTGCTTAATCTTGAAATGGGTGCTGGTCTTCACAGCCATAGGATTCTGCACACAAAGTGGAAGTGTGGTCATAGTCACTGAAATCCAGTATCCTCACAGGTAAATATTCATTATGTTTTATTTTGTTAAGAGTTACAGGTATAATGGCAAACATAATTCTTAAAAAGATCTATTTTGTTGTATCTATATCAACCTGTATTACTCAAATTCTATAGCCTTTCTTCTCTTATTGTGTTTTATGATGTGGATCAATGCAGACCTAAAGACCAATACCAGTGCTGAGGTCCCAATGCTTTGATTCCTCCCTTAATAGTGAACAAAGTCACTCAGTGAACTGGACAACAAATGCTACCTCTAAGGTGTCCAGTTTCCTCAATCATGCCTATCCATCTTCTGTTATTCAGTTCCTTATATTCACTGAAATATCAACCAGAAATGACACCATGTCCCTAGTATTTCATAAAAGCCAGTCAGTCATGGATGATTTATCATATATTGACTCATATGTGCACATGTTGTCTCAAAGAGAGGGGTTAAGCTGCCTTCCTCAATTTCTCTGGTCCCCAAATTCTCACAGTGGCCACATCAGACCCATTTTACACTTGCCTTCTGATACATGTTGTGAGAGACACTTCCTTTCCTTGTTCTGAAGACTCCCCAATGTAATCAGGTCAGATACTCAGTATTTCCTAATTTTCATTGTATTCTCCACCGAGGCATGACAAAGACGCCATGTCCACACTCAGTCATAGATCTTTCCCTTTCTGTGAATTGCAGCTTTGACTTCATGGTTGTTTTCTACTGCTTCAACTGCACTTTCTTCCTTTTGCATCTTGAACATTGTAAGAAATGGTAGTTGTAATTTTTTTCATAATTAAGTGTATAAATAGTGCTAACAGTTTATGAGCCATTGCTCATTTTTTATTTACACTCTCAAAACCTGACCTTAGAAACAAAAAGAATACTCAAGTCTTTAAATCCAAAAGCTGTTTGTGTCAGAGTGCATACTGGAAGGATTTGAAAATGGCTAGTGTGCTGCAAGCACAATCACCTCAGTCTGGGTTCACAAAGCCAGGATAGTTTTTCTCAAATACACTCCAGTGTTATATGCAATTTGTGTTCCCCACTTGACATTTTGTTATCTTTGTTGGTATTTTGTCATATGCTTTTAGCAGTAGAAAGTTTTAATTTATGAGACTAGAGAGATTTCTCAGTGGTAAACAACATTTATTGTTGTTGTTTCAGAGGACCTGGGTTTGGTTCCCAACACTCACATAGTGACTCACAATTAACTGCAACTCCAGTTCCCTGGTATTCACACATCCCCTTCTGTCCTCTGCATGCACTGCATTCTCATAGTGCATACATATGCATGCAGGAAAAAACATTCATGCACACAAAACCAAAATAGATGTATGCATCTTTTTAAAAATAAGTTTGATTTTGTCATAAAGGTTTATTTCAGAAGCAAATGCCAAGTGCTAATAAAGTTTTCAATATTTTACTAAAATGCAGTCTTCTCAATATGGTATGACATGACAGAAAGCTGTCCAATCTCCCAGTTTCATTTCAAAAGCACAAGATCAACCAGATATTTATGACACCCCCAGAAATACACATTGTTGTCATTGATGAGTAAGGGCTAAAGTGGTAAGTAAAGATGAATTACTAACAACATTGTTCTGTACAATATGCAAGATGAAATACTAATGTCTGCTGAAATAACATAAGAAAATTAAGTTACTAATTTTAGTAACTCCAATATGACATTTAAAATTCTGTATATAATTATTATATTGATAAAACTATTATAATAGAATTTATAATTCACTCAAATGGAGGACATGTATGTAAGATACCTAAAAAGGAATCTGAAAAACGTGAAAACACATTTTCCAAACTGAAATAAAGAACTAAGTGTGGATACAAACAAGGTGAGGGGCAGAATCCTGTACTTCTATTCACAAGACCATGTGTTCCATTAGCAACAACAATAAGCAGTGAGGGAAGGGTTGACCTCAAGACATGCTTAACACTGAAGTATGAATAAACCACGGGAGATAACTCAAAGACACATTTGGACCAGGCTGTCCTTACCTGATACTTATACTTGGACTTCCCTTCATTGTTACCTTCCCAAGTTCAAAAGTGGTGTTTCCAACAATCATTGCACCTTGGGTCACTCAATGCAGACAAAGTTATTGCATCTATAGCTCATAAGTGTACTGTCACATGAGAATGCATTTTACTCCATGATCAGATTCACATCCTGTGCCTTCCCATATTTGTATGTTTCTGATATTTCCACTCTAATGTTTAGTGTGGATGTGAAACCAGTTAAGTTCACCTATAACAATAATCTCTGCAAAGTCATTCTACGTATGTAAGGCAAAGTGAATTATCACGTTGACTTATTACCGCAATTCTTCAGCATCTTCACGAGATGGGCTGTATTACCCTAGTGTTACCCAAAGTCCCCTCAGTGAGGGACTTACATTATATCAAGAACCTACTGGTACTGGCACAAGGTTAGGAACACTTCATTCTTTCTCACCCACTGCTTAACCATGTAATAATTCTTGTACTGTCTCTGTCTCTTCAACAGATCTGTTTTGATTCCAGATTTCCATTACCAGACATGAATACTTACATAGGCTTCTGTTCTTTGTTGACTCTGCAGCACACTCTGAAATATACAGTACTCATCTGACTTCTTGCTTCTGCAGTGTGGCAGGCTCACTGTAGGTGTCCTGACTTCATTATAACCAGTAACGTGGAAGAGGGAGGCAGCTCAAGCCTGAGATAAAGATCTGTGACTCTGTTATCTCACCTCCCCCCAGAATAACAATTTTCATGTCACTTGTAGTGGTAATGACAGTACTAGCTTTGGGAGACAAAATCATTTATGCAACTTTTTTCAGCTGCTAGTGTAAAAAGGCACTTAAGAGTTTCTCATGGATATCTCCAAAGAGAAAAGGTGTTTTGAAGAGATGTTAAGTTTTAATGATCCCTGAAAGCTGACTGGGTCTCCTGTGGAAGGTACTAGAAATGTTGAGTTCAGATTCATGAAAAATTACACAAGTCTCTATGTCTCTTCCAAAACAAACCAACTTAGTTCTTTTTTATAGATTTAGAATATTTACTATTGAATGTCTCTTTTGCTACTTCATACATTCATATACCTTTTAGTCAAGCCCACCTCAAATTATCTCCTTGCAAAGCACTTTCTTAACCACCCATCACTCTTCCCTCTGAATTTCTTGTGTT
This sequence comes from Peromyscus melanophrys, assembly GCA_902168415.1. Classification (NCBI taxonomy): domain Eukaryota; kingdom Metazoa; phylum Chordata; class Mammalia; order Rodentia; family Cricetidae; genus Peromyscus; species Peromyscus melanophrys. Next base: position 17,000 of record CABHPR010154722.1, on the reverse strand, counting down.
TTTTTTTTAAAGATTTATTTATTTATTATGTATACAGTGTTCTGCCTGTATGTATCCCTGCAGGCCAGAAGAGGGCACCAGATCTCATTATAGATGGTTGTGAGCCACCATGTGGGTGCTGAGAATTGAACTCAGGACCTTTGGAAGAGCAGCCAGTGCTCTTAACCTCTGAGCCATCTCTCCAGCCCTCTTGTGTTTCTTAAAAACAAAACAAAACAAAAAATAACCACAGAGTCTACTTACTCATACTATTTTTTCCTAGTGTAGGGACATATATGGAAACATTGTTAGCCTCTCAAAGTTCGAATCATTCAAGAAATCCAACACATCCTCTCCCAGAAGTCATCTGTAGTCATCTTCAGCTAGGTGTTGGACAATCTGACCACCTCCACTATGCTAGGATTTTGTCTAGGTTGATCATTTTCAGGTTTTCTGAGTACTGCCATCACAGGTGAATTCTTGTGTGCAAATTCCATGTTCTGTCTGGCCAAAATCTGTTTTCTTTGAATAATATGCCACCTCTAGTTCTTACATTCTTTCTGCCTCTTCATCCAGGATGATTGCTAAGTCTTTGCAGAAAGAAATGTGATATACATGTCCCATTTTTAGCTGGGCCTTCCAGAGTTTTTCATTCCCATCATCTTGAATGATTGTTGACTTCTGTGTCAATCACCATAGACTGAAAAAAAAAGAAGCTTCTTTGATGAGGGTTGAGAGAGTTATTGATCCCTCACTATAAGATAGGATCTTAGGGGTCAGTTTATTACCATGTCCATTTAGCAAAATAATAGTATTAAGTTCTTTCCCAGGGTCTGTGGACCCTCCAGCCACATAGTCTTGTCCCTAATATTGGTGCTAGGCATGGGTTCTATTTTGCCAATAAGCCTTCATTTCAACTATAAAGTGGATGGTTACTTCCACGATGGTCATAACACTACTTCACTAGGAAACTCTGAGAGTTTCCATATGGGTATGATTTATGATTACTTCCAGCACTGTGAAAACTATCCAGTTGGATGAAGCTTCATGGTGACCATCAAGCTACCACTGCACCAATATGTAGCTAGAGTTTTCCTACCGGGCCCACAGTCAGGACAAATCTCTTTCACCCGCCAGTCCCACAGCCACTCAGACCCAACCAAGTAAACACAGAGACTTATATTGCTTACAAACTGTATGGCCGTGGCAGGCTTCTTGCTAACTGTTCTTAAATCTTAAATTAATCCATTTCTATAAATCTATACCTTGCCACATGGCTTGTGGCTTACCGGCATCTTTACATGCTGTTTGTCATGGCAGCGCCTGGCAGTGTCTCCAGCTCAGCCTTCCACTTCCCAGAATTCTCTCCTCCTTGTCCTGCCTATACTTCTTCCTGCCTGGCCACTGGCCAATCAGTGTTTTATTAGCAACACATTTGCCATACAGAACATCCCACAGCACCAATAGGTGTATTTTGTTTCGTAAGTTAGTATTAAAGCATTCAGAATCCAGCAAATGGGTAAAGCCTGTTTAGCTTTCTCTAGCAGTATGAAAGTTATCCAGTGCAGATGCTTCTAGGTCTGGGTTCAGGAGGTTGTGAGAATCTGTGCTTTCAAATAATTGATGAGAGTGTAGAGATCATGATAAGCATCTTGTGGAATCTTTCCAGATAGAGTTGGTAAGCCTAACTACTGCAAAAGTATTTGAGTACCTGCTCCATCAGCCTGAGCATGTCTAGCTGTGCATGTTGTGATCTAAGACTGAGATGATGACATTGATGGGTCTATAGGTTTTGCCCATCTGGATAGTCCTATACTGTTGCCTAGAAGGAGAGATTTGAACATTGCATGGCACACATTTTCTTGTTACATCATCTATGTTATAGCACATTAATTATACAAAATAATGCATCTCACAACATGGCAACTTCCAAAGACAGGCTGTGATATATCATATGGTCTGAGATCTAACACTCATATGTGAAAGACCCTTGGCATATTGACACCTATTACTATGTAAACAACTCATCACGGGCAAGATTTGAGTTCAGAGCAGCAGGTATTTATGCAACATACTTTCTAAATCTTGGTGACAGCTTGCACCATAGAACAAAATCTGGGGTTATAAAAATGTTCAGAGGTCTCATGTGATCATTGTTGAAAAATATCTATATCCACTATCTTTCTCCCTCTGGGACATACAAAAATTTAACATGCATCCATCATCTCTTACTGTCTCTTCCTTCTCATTTCTGTTGTGCCTCTGTGAATTCTTTGGGTACAACTGTGTTTAATATAACCAAATCAGCAGTGATTTTCCTAAACTTCAGCCCATTATTCATCATTTCATTCTTCCACTCTAATGTTCTGAGTCTCCTCACAAATCAAATACTTTACCCTATCCCCTACATCCTCTGTGTCCCACTCCCTCCTGAATGTTATGGTGCTCAACATTTAGGCATCTGCAACTCCTCCATGATCTTATTGTATACTCTTCACCCTTGACCCATGACTCTAGAGACACTATCATTTTCTTAGTATTAGCTTTTAAACAAATCACATAGACTTCCATCCTCTCCTTCTGTGTTCACTTTTCCCCCATCCTATGTCTAGCATACACTCACAGAACCAAAGTTCTTTACTTACAAGTCTCAAAAATAAAGGGCCTCTTAAGAAGCATTGTTGTTTGATGTTATATCCCAGTTGTGGCATTTATGAGAAAGACTGTACAAGCTCTAGAAAATTAAACATAGTTGGAGGCAGTCAGTGAAGATGGTCAGTCTTGGATGCTAACTTTGGGAATCTCTTTAGAACTATTACAGTAACTGTGATTGCAAACTTTATTGTTTGCCATCTCTGGTCCCCAATGATATCTGCTCTCTCTGCTCACACCTGAAACTCTTTAGCTGACTTGTCGTTTTGGCTTTTGTTGTCATTGCTGGTTTTGCGTGAAGCAAGAATATCCCTGCCTGCTCCTGATCTACCATTATAAAGATCACAATTTGCAATTCAAAGTCATTCTTTCTACATAGCTTTGAAAAAAAAGCATGGGGTACATTAGATGATTTCTCTCTCAGCTACTCTGTCTCTCTCTTTATCTATCTATCTATCTATCTATCTATCTATCTATCTATCTATCTATCTATCTATCATCTATGCATATATCTCATACTGGTATCATTGGTATATAACAGGGATACTGATACGTGTGTTTTAATTTTGTAAGTATTCTGCTGTGTTTATTATCACTAAGCTTTTTGGTGGAGTCTTTTTTTTTGTCTCTAGAGTATAGAATCACAGAGACTGCCAGAGCCTGATTGGACTAAGAGGTGAGTCTTTGTCTAAGTGGGGCCCAGGGGCACAACCCTGCACCCCCACACCACCACCCATTGCAGTCCCAGTCTCAAGCCAATAGGCAGGCCTCCTGAAGACAGGTCAGACTACCACCCCCATCACACCCTGTAACCCACAAGCTGCACAAGCCCAAATCCCACGCACACTATGAGGCTGCAAGTGTTCCCTGAGACAGACCCTGCCAAAGGGAGATTGGACTAAGAGCTGCCCCCTGAGACAGAGAGTCCATCAGCACAGATTAGACCAAGAGCTCCCACAGGACCAAGAGTATCAGTCAGACCAAGAGAGCCTCCCCCAGACACAGACACCACTTGTACCAAGTGGAGAAAGAGATGGGTAGACACCAGTGTAAAAATACAATCAACAACATAAAAACCAATATGACTCCATCAGAACCTAAATCAACACGATATGAACATCCCAACAGAGAATAAACAGAAGAAATTGACGTTAAAAGTGACCTTAAGAAGATCTTAGAGATCTTAAAAGAGGAAATGAAAAATTCCCTTTAAGAAATTGAGGAAAAGTCAAACAAAAATGGGAAGAATTCAGTAAACCTCTTAAAGAAAGCCATGAGAAGGCAATTAAACAATGAGGGAAACAGATCAAGATTTGAAAATTGAAATCAAGTCAATAAAGAAGACACAAACTGAGGGAATGCTAGAAGTGGAAAATCTGAGTAAACAAACAGGAACTGCAGATGCAAGCATATCCAACAGAAGACAAGAGATGGAAGAATGAATCTCTGGCTTTGAAGATACGATAGAGGAAATAGGTTCATCAGTCAAAGAAAACACTAAAGCCAACATAGTCATGACCCAAAATGTCCAGGAAATCTGGGACACCATGAAAAGACCAAACCTAAGAATAATAGGGATAGAAGAAGGGGAAGAATACCAACTCAAAGGCACAGAAAATATATTCAACAAAATTATAGAAGAAAACTTTCCCAATCTTAAGAAGGAAATGCCAATAAAGATACAAGAAGGTTACAGAACATCAAAAAAGACTGAGTCCAAAAGAAAGCCCCCTTGCCACATAATAATCAAACCTCTAAACATACAGAATAAAGAAAAAATATTAAGAGCTACAAAGTAAAAAGGCCAAGTAACACTATAAAGGCAGACCCATAAGAATAACACCTGATTTCTCAACAGAGACTCTAAAAGCCAGAAGGTTCTGGACGGACGTTATGCAGACACTAAAAGACCATGGACGCCAACGCAGACTATTTTTTTTTTTCATTTTTCTTTATTAAGAAATTTTCTACTCACTCCACATGCTATCCACAGATCCTCCTCTCTCCTCCCACCCCCCAGCCCTCTTTCCCAAGCCACTCAACATCCCCACATCCCCCAAATCGAGGTCACCCATGGGAAGTCAGCAGAGCCCAGCACACTGAGCCTAGGCAGGTCTAAGCCCCTTCCCACTGCACCAAGGCTGTGCAAGGTGTCACACCACAGGCACCGGATTCCAGAAGCCTACCCATAGACCAGGAACAGATCACAATCTCCCTGCCTGGGTGCCCCCAAAACAGTTCGAGCCAAACAACCATCTTCCATATCCAGAGGGACTAGTCGAGTCCCATGGGGGGCTCCACAGGTACCAGTCCACAGTTCATGGGCTTCCACTAGTGTGGCCAGTCAGCTCTTCATGTCTTCCCATCATGATTTTGACATCCCTCACCTGCAGTATCTCTCCTCTCTCTCATCAATTGGATTCCCAGAGCTCAGTCTTGTGCCTGGCTGTGGATTTCTGTATCTGCCTCTATCTGTCACTGGACAAAGGCTCTATGATGACAGTTATGTTATTTGCTAGGCTGGTCACCAGAGTAGAACAGTCCAGGCACTCTCTGGAACACTGCCAGCAGACCAAGGTGGGGTCAACCTTGTGGATTCCCGAGAGCCTCCCCAGCACCCTGCCTCTTCCTATTTCCATGTTGTCCTCATCTATCATCAACCCAGACTATTATACCAAGAAAAACTCTCAATCAACATAGATGGAGTAAACAAAATATTCCTTGATAAAACCAGATTTAAACAATATCTTTCCACAAATACAGCACTACAGAAAGCATTAGAAGGAAAAATCTAACCTAAGGAAGTTAGATACACCCATGAAAATACAGGCAATAAATAGTCCCACAACAACAAATACCAAAGAAGGGAAACATACAACACTACCACCAAAAATAACAGGAATTAATAATCACTTGTCATTAATATCCATTAATATCAATGGTTTCAATTCACCTATAAAAAGACACAGGCTAACAGAATGGATACAAAAACAAGATCCATCCTTCTGCTGCATACAAGAAACACACCTCAACTTCAAAGACAGACACTACCTCAGAATAAAAGGCTAGGAAAAGACTTTCCAATCAAACTGATTTAAGAAGCAAGCTGGTGTAGCTATCCTAATAGCTAATAAAATAGACTTCAAACTAAAAACAATTGAAAGTTCTGGAAGGACATTACATATTTATCACAGGGAAAATCTGACAAGATGAAGTCTCAATTCTGAATATTTATGTCCCAATTATAAGGGCACCCACATTTGTAAAAGAAACATTACTAAAGCTTAAATCGCACATCAAAGCCCATACACTAGTACTGGGAGACTTCAACACCACACTCTCACCAATGTATAGGTCTGCCAGACAGAAAATTAACAGGGAAATAAGAGAACTAACAGAAATTATGACTCAAATGAACTTAATAGATATCTACAGAATATTCCACCCTAACACAAGAGAATATAACTTCTTCTCAGCACCCAGTAGAACCTTCTCTCAAATCGATCACATGCTTGGTCACAAAGCAAATCTCAACAGATACAAAAGAATTGAAATAACCTCCTGTGTCTTATCAGACCACTATGGCTTAAAGGTATAATTCAACAACAACACAAATTACAGAAAGCCTAAAATCTCACAGAAATTGAATAATGCCCAAATGAATCACCAATGGATCAAGGAGGAAATAAAGAAAGAAATTAAAGATTTCCTAGAATTCAATGAAAACGAATGTACAACATACCCAAATTTATGGGACGCTATAAAAGGAGTGCTAAGAGGAAAATTCATAGCACTAAATGCTCACATAAAGAAGATAGAGAAATTGCACACTAGCGACTTAACAGCATACCTGGAAGTTCTAGAAGAAGAAGAAGAAGAAGAAGAAGAAGAAGAAGAAGAAGAAGAAGAAGAAGAAGAAGAAGAAGAAGAAGAAGAAGAAGAAGCAGCAGCAAACTCATCCAGGAGAAAGTCACCTGGAAATAATAAAATTGAGGGCTGAAATCAATAAAATAGAAACAACGCGAATAATACGAAGAATCAATGAAACAAAAAGTTGGTTCTTTGAGAAAATCAACAAGATAGACAAACCCTTATCCAAATTAACCAAAAAGCAGAGAGAGAGAGGATCCGAATTATCAAAATCAGAAATGAAATGGGAGGCATAACAAAAGACAACAGGAAATCCAGAGAATAATCAGATAATACTTCAAAAACCTGTACTCCACAAAATTGGAAAATCTGAAAGAAATGGACAATTTTCTGAATAGGTACCCCATACCAAAGTTACATCAAAACCAGATAAACTATTTAAATAGATTAATAACCACTAAGGAAATAGAAACTGTCATTAAAATTCTCCCAACCAAAAGAAGTCCAGGACTAGATGGTTTCAGAGCAGAATTCTACCAGATTTTCAAAGAAGAGCTAATACCAATACTCATCAAAGTGTTCCACACAATAGAAACAGAAGGAACATAACCAAATTCCTTTTATGAGGCTACAGTTACCCTGATACCTAAGCCAAACAAAGATCCAACAAAGAAAGAGAATTACAGACCAAATTCCCTCATGAAAATTGATGCAAAAATACTCAATAAAATACTGGCAAACAGACTCCAAGAACACATCAAAAAATTATCCACCATGACCAAGTAGGTTTCATCCCAGGGATGCAAGGATGGTTCAACATATGAAAATCTGTCAATGTAATACACCATATAAACAAACTGAAAGAAAAAAAAAACACATGATCATCTCATTGGATGCTGAAAAAGCCTTTGACAAAATCTAACACCCCTTCAGGATAAAGGTTCTAGAGAGATCAGGAATACAAGGAACATACTTAAACATAATAAAGGCAATTTACAGCAAGCCAACAGCCAAAAACAAATTGAATGGATAGAAACTCAAAGCAATTCCCCTAAAATCAGGAACAAGACAAGGCTGTCCACTCTCCCCACACTTATTCAACATAGTACTTGAAGTTCTAGCTAAAGCAATAAGACAACAAAGGAGATCAAGGGTATACAAATTGGAAAGGAAGAAGTCAAACTTTCTCTATTTGCAGACTATATGATAGTATACATAAGTGACCCCCGAATTTCTACCAGCGAACTCCTACAACTGATAAACCCCTTCAGTAATGTTGCAGGATACAAGATTAACTAAAAAAAACAATAGCCTTCCTATATACAAATGATAAGTGGGCTGAGAAAGAAATCAGAGAAACATCACCCTTTACAATAGCCACAAATAATATAAAATACCTTGGGGGTAACTCTAACTAAGCAAGTGAAGACCTGTATAATAAAAACTTTAAGTCTCTGAAGAAAGAAATTGAAGAAGATATCAAAAAATGGAAAGATCTCCCATGCTCATGCATAGGTAGAATTAACATAGTAAAAATGGCAGTCTTAACAAAAGCAATCTACAGATTCAATGCAATTCCCATCAAAATCCCAACACAATTCTTCACAGACCTGGAAAGAATAATACTCAACTTCACACAGAAAAACAAAAATCCCAGGATAGCCAAAAGAATCCTGTACAGTAAAACAAACTCTGGAGGCATCATAATCCCTGACTTCAAGTTCTATGTAGAGCTACAGTAATAAAAACAGCTTGGTACTGGCATAAAAACCTACATATGGACCAATGGAATTGAGCTGAAGACCCTGACATTAATCTGCACACCTATGAACATACGATTTTTGACAAAGAACCCAAAATGGTACAATGTACAAAAGAAAGCATCTTCAACAAATGGTGTTGGCGTAACTTGATGTTAACATGCAGAAGATTGCAAATAGATCCATATCTGTCACCATGCACAAAACTCAAGTCCAAGTGGATCAGAGACCTCAACATAAATCCAGTTACACTGAACATGATAGAAAAGAAAGTAGGAAGTTGTCTTAAATGCATTGGCACAGAAGAACACTTCCTAAATATAAGATGAGTAGCACAGACACTGAGAGCAACAATTAATAAATGGGACCTCTGAAAACTGAGAAGCTTTTGTAGAGCAAAGGACATGGTCAATAAGACAAAATAACAGCCTACAGAATGGGAAAAGATCTTCACCAACCCCACATCTGACAGAGGGCTGATCTCCAAAATATATAAAGAACTCTGAAACCTAGACTTCAAAATAATTAACAATCCAATTAAAAAATAGGTTATAGAACTTAACAGAGAATTCTCAACAGAAGAATCTCAAATGGCTGAGAGACATTTAAGGAACTGCTCAACATCCTTAGTCATCAGGGAAATGCAAATCAATATGACTCTGCGATACCATCTTACTCCTGTCAGAATGGCTAAGATCTGTAGCAAGAGTTTTCCTGCCTGGCCCACGATCAGGATAAATCTCTTTCACCTGCCAGTCCCACAGCCGCTCAGACCCAACCAAGTAAACACAGAGACTTATATTGCTTACAAACTATATGGCCGTGGCAGTCTTCTTGCTAACTGTTCTTATATCTTAAATTAATCCATTTCTATAAATCTATACCTTGCCACATGGCTCGTGGCTTACTGGCATCTTTACATGCTGCTTGTCCTGGCGGTGGCTGGCAGCATCTGGCAGCCTCTCCTTCCACCTTCCTGCTCTTTTTATTCTCTCTGTTAGTCCTGCCTATACTTCCTGCCTAGCCACTGGCCAATCAGTGTTTTATTAGCAACACATTTGCCATACAGAACATCCCACAGCAAAGATCAAATACACTGAAGACAGCTTATGTTGGAGAGGATTTGGAGCAAGGGGAACACTCCTCCACTGTTGGTGGGAATGCAAACTTGTACAGCCACTCTGGAAATCAGTATGGTGGTTTCTCTGAAAATTGGGAATCAATCTTCCTCAAGACCCAGCTATACCACTCTTGGGCATATACCCAAGGAATGCTCAATCTTACCACAAGGACACTTGCTCAGCTATGCTCATATCAACATTATTTGTAATAGCCAGAACCTGGACAACCTAGATGCCCCTCAACTGAAGTATAGATAAAGAAAATGTGGCACATATACACAATGGAGAACTACTCAGCAGTAAAAAAACAATGTTATCATGAAATTTGCAGGCAAATCATGGAACTACAAAATATTATCCTGAGTGAGGTAACCCAGATTCAGAAGGACAAATATGATATGTACTCACTCATATGTGGATACTAGATGTGAGGGAAGGGATGGCCAGACTGCAGCCCATGGCCTTGAGGAGGCTAGCTGACAGGGAGGGACCCTGGGAAGGACACATGGATAGCCCAGTGAAGTAGAAGTGGATGGGAACTGCATGAGAGGGCTGCGGGTGGGGGGTGGCAAAGGGCAAGGAATGTGGGGTGATTATATGGGGAAATGGGAGTTTCAAGCTGGAACAGGGATAGAGTGGGAGAGCAGGGAAGGAGATACTGTGATGGATGAAGACCTCATGGGAATGGGAAGAAGCAGGGTGTTGGGGAAGCTCTCAGGAATTCACAGGGATGACCCCACCCTGGACTGCTGGCAGTGATTGAGGGGGTGCCTGGACTGATCTACTCTGGTGACCAGTCTAGTGAATACCCTAACAGTCATCATAGAGCCTTTATCCAGTGACTGATGGAGGTGAATGCAGGGATCCATGGCCAGGCACCAGGCTGAGCTCAGGAATCCAATCGATTGGAGAGAGGAGTGATTCTGAGGACGGGATGTCGGGACCATGATGGGAAGACATGCAGAGATGACAGGCCACACCGGTGGAGACCCATGAACTGTGGAATAATAGCTGTGGCTCACCCATGGGACTAGAGTAGGCCCTCTGGATATAGGAGACAGCAGTTTAGCTGTTTAGCTCAAACTGTTTGGGGGACACCCGGGAGGGGAGATTGGGATCCATCCCTGGTACATGGGCAGGCTTTTGGAAGCCTGGTGCCTGTGGTGTGGCACCTTGTGCAGCCTTGGTGCAGCAGGGAGTGTGTTGGATCTGCCTCGGCTAGGTGAGCCGGGCTCTGCCTACTCCCTATGGGAGACCCTGATTTGGAGGATGTGGGGATAGGGGGTGGCTTGGGAGGGAGGGCTGGTGGGTGGGAGGAGGGAGGAGGTGAGATCAGTGGGTGGTATGTAGGTTGAGTAGAAAATTTCTTAATAATAATAATAATAATAGCAATAATAATAATAAACAAAAACAAATAAAACAATGAAGTATAGAATCATATTAATAATATTATCTACACATAGAGATTTTTTCCTATCTGTATACCTCTACATCATTATCTTATTTTAGCTTTTTATTTTCAGTTCAATCACTGTATTGGTTTGTTTGTTTGGTTTTGGATTTTCATTTTGTTTTTGTTCTTATTTTTTTCTGCATTTGGTTAAATTTATTTAATATTATGCATTCTAAGCACACCACACATTCTTGCAGATTTTGTGATTGCATTCTAATTAAAGGTGAATATCATTCCACTTTTTATATGATCCCAATTTTAATGATTGATTCATATGTTTATGAATTTCTGTGTGGGCTTTATTTCCTTGGTTATAGTGAATGGAGCAGCAGTAAACACAGATGTGTGAATGTGCAAATATCTCTATAGTAGGATATGGAGTTCTCTGGGTATATATCAAGGAAGAGAATAGCTATGGTATTTCTGTTTTTGATTTTGTGATGAACTTCAGTGGTGCTTTTAATAATAGCAGTATTAAGTTGAACCATCAACAGCGAATTAGTGTACCTTTTTTCCCCACAAACTCCCTACCATTTCTTGTCCAATATCTTGATAACAGTATTCCATTTGGAGTAAAGTACTACTGATAAATAAGTTTAATTTTCATGTTCATCAAGGGGAGGGTGTTGAACACTTTCTAAAGGTCATTGTCATTTGTATTTCTTCTTGGAAAAAGTGTTCAATTCCCTGCCTCACTGGTTGTTTTGTTTCCTTGGCATTTATTGTCTGTGGTGCTTTGTAAATTCCAGATATTACCTAAATGTCTGAACCATAGCTGAAAAAGCATTTCACACATTCTGGAGGTTGTCTGTTCACTTATCTGAAAATTTGTAATGCTGTACAGAAACTTAATGTAGTGTCATCTGTTCATATCTGAGGCTATTTCCTCTTTCTGTGTTACTTAAGTTCTGTTTAGAATGTTCTACTCTATACCAAAGTCTTAAACAATATGTCTTATATTTTCATCTAGTAGTTTCAGTTTTTAATCTCTTTTTATTTTACTTATTTAAGTTTTTTGAGATAATACCTCGTTAACTACATAGAACCAGCTGTCCTGAAACTGAAGATGTAGACCAGTCTGTCGCTGAATCCTCAAAGATTCACCTGCCTCTGTCTTCAGTGTATGGAGTTAAAGGCATGTGCTACAATACCTATATGTATTTCATGTTTTAAGTTGTTTGATACATTTTAAATAGAAAGATTTGTCATAGGAATTAGATAAGAGAATAATGTAAAAGGATCAAAGATAAGAAAGAAAAAGCAAAGTATTCATATTTGTAGGTCACATGATTATATAATTAAAAGACACTATATATTAGAACTCTCTGAGATCTAATAAATACAGTAAAATTATAGGATACAAAACAAATATAAAAGGCAGTAGACTTAATATATACCAAAATGTACTCTCAGAGGAAAAATTCAGAAAAATATCCTATTTTTAATTGCTCTCATAAATGAGTACCTAAAAATACACTAACCAAAAAAGGAAACCATGTATACCTTGAAAATATCCAGATACCAAGAAATCAAAGAAGATCCTAGATGGTAGAAACATAGAAGTCCCTGGATTGAAAGAACTAATGGCATGAAAGGGGCAGAATTAACCAGTGTTACAAGCCATTCAGGCCAGGAAAGTAGGTAGACTAACTATAGATCTTCACATCTTCCTCAACTGCTTCAAATTCAGTTCCTGAGTTTTATCACCAAACTCTGCAGAAGACTATGTATTGAGGCTTCCTTTTTTTCCTGTAACCCATTTCCAGTGAATCTCTCACAGATATTTACCTCTTAACAACCCTCTTCCCACGCATTACTCTTTCCTAGCACCCAACTAAAGCATGAATTCTGTAGGAATGCACAGGGCATTCCAGACATGGAAACTGGTAAGCTAATTGCAGATCTTCACCTTTACCTCAGCTCTTCCAAAAAAAAGCCTCCAGTCTTATCTTCAGATATGTAGCAGATCACTTGCAACACCCTCCCCAATCCTACCAGACAACTAGTACATCACACAGATTTTCATCTACAAAATTCCTTTCATATATTCATTGCTTTTGATAAACAAGCCCAAACTCTAGGGCAACATGATTTTAATACAGAAAGATACCAGACTTTCAGAGAAAAATTCACACTAATACTCCCCAAATTATCCCACAAAATAGAAACAGAAATTGCCCAATTTCATTTTAAAAGGCCATAATTTTATACTGATACCCAAAATTTTGTAAAGAAGTAGAATTTCAGCTTAATTACCTTTATGTATATTCATAAAATACAGATGCAGAAATATCCAATAGAATACTTGCAAATAGAATTCAAGAGCATGTCAAGAAAATCTTTCAGACACAACCCATGCTCAGGAATCCCCCACACGTTGCTGCCCCAGTTCTTGGCCAGCAGGGAAGATTCCTGCAGATAGGCTTCCCCACCAACACCCCCCATCAGACCCTACAATTTACAAGAACCACGCCCTAACCCAAACCTACCCACCCCCCTGCGACACCAGTAGCTTCCTGAGACACAGAATCCGCTAGCTCTCATTAGACCAATAGCGGTTTCCCGAAACACAGAATAAAGAAATAATATTAAGAGCAGCAAAGGAAAAAGGCCAAGTGACTTATAAAGGCAGACCAATCAGAATAACACCTGACATCTCAGTGGAGACTCTGAATCCCAGAAGGTCCTGGACAGACATCATGCAGACATTAAAAGACCATGGAAGTTAGGTGAAACTATGAAAACACAGGCAATAGAAAATAGCACCTCAGCAAATCCCAAAGAAGCGGGAATGCACCCACAATACCACCAAAAAATAACAAGAATTAACAATCACTGGTCATTAATATCCCTTAATATCAATGGACTCAATTCACCTATAAAAAGAAACAGGCTATCAGAATGGATGCAAAAGCCAGATCTATTCTTCTGGTGCATATAAGAAACACATCTCAACTTCAAAGACAGACACTATCTCAGAGAAATTGGTTGGGAAAAGACTTTCCAATCAAATGGTCTAAGAAGCAATCTGCTGTAGCTATCCTAATATCTAACAAAATAGACTTCAAACTAAAATCAACCAAAAGAGATTGGGAAGGACATTATACATTCATCACAGGAAAAATCCACCAAGATGAAGTCTCAATTCTAAACATTCATGCCCCAAATATAACAGCACCCATATATGTAAAAGAAACAGTACTGCAGCTTAAGTTTCAAATCAAACCCTGCACACTAATAGTGGGAGAATTAAAAACTCACTCTCACCAATGGGCAGGTCTGCTGGACAGAAACTTAATAGAGAAATAGGGGATCTCCCAGTGTAATAACTCAATTGGACTTAATAGATATCTATACAATGTCCCATTCTAACACAAAAGAATATATCTTCTTTTCAGTACATCAGGGAGTCTTCTTTAAAATTGACCATACACTCAGTCACAAAGCAAATCTCAACAGATACAAAGAATTAGAATAAACTGTGTTTTATCATACCATCATGGCGTAAAGTTAGATTTCAACAACAAAAGTTACAGAAAGTCTACAATCTCATGGTAACTGAACAGTTCTCAACCAAATCACCGATTGGTCAAGAAAGAAATAAAAAAAGGAATTAAAGACCTCCTAGAACTCAATGAAAATGAATGTACAACATACCCAAACTCATGGGCCACTATGAAAGCAGTGCTAAGAGGAAAATTCATGGCACTAAAGGCCCACATATAGATGTTGGAGAAATCTCACACTAGCAACGTTAACAACAAAACTGAAAGATCTAGAACAAAGAAGAAGCAAAGTCACCCAGGAGGAATAGATGTCAGGAAATAAATTGAGAGCAGAAATCAATAAAATAAAAACAAAAAGAACAGTACAAAGACTCATTGAAACAAAGAGTTGGTTCTTTGAGAAAATCAACAAGATAAACAAGCCCTTATTCAAACTAGCCAAAAAGCAGAGAAAGAACATCCAAATTAACAAAATCAGAAATGAAAAGGATGACATACGAACAGACAGTGAGGAAATACAGAATCATTGGATCATACTTCAAAATCTGTACTCCACAAAATTGGAAAATCCTAAAGAAATGGAAAATTTTCTGGATAGGTACCACATAACCAAATTAAATTAAGACCAGACAAACAATTTAAATAGATATATAACTACTATGGAAATAGAATCAATCATTAAAATTCTCCCAACCAAAGAAAAGTCCCAGGGCCAGATGGTTTCAGTACAGAGTTCTACCAGAATTTCAAAGAAGAACCAATACCAATACTCTTCAAATTGTTTCACACAATAGATACATAAGTGGAACTGCCAAATTTTTTATGTGGCTAGAGTTACCCTGATACCCAAAATAACAGAAAGATGCAACAAAGAAAGAGTATTACAGTCCAGTCTCTTTTGTGAATATTGATGCAACAATAGTACAATACTGGGAAACTAAATCCAAGAACACATCAAAAATACCATCCAGCATAATCAAGTAGGCTTCATCCCAGAGATGCATGGATGGCTAAACTTTTGAAAATCTGTCAATGTAATACACCATATAAACAAACTGAAAAAAAAAAACAACCTCATAATCATCTCATTAGATGTTGACAAATCCTTTGACAATATCCAACACCCCTTCATGATACAGGTCTAAGAGAGATCAGGAATTCAAGGAATATAATAAAGGCAATTTACAGCAAGCTGACCGCCAACATCAAATTAAATGGAGAGAAACATATAGCAATTCCACTAATATCAGGAACAAGACAAGGCTTCCCACTATCCCCATATCTATTCAATAGTGTACACGATGTTCTAGCTAGAGCAATAACACTAAAAAAGGAGATCAAAGGGAATACAAATTTGAAATGAAGTAGTCAAACATTAGCTATTTGCGGACAATATGATAGTATACCTAAGTGACTCCAAAAATTTTACCATGGAAATACTACAGCTGATAAACACCTTCAGTAATGTGTTGGGATACAAGATTAACGCAAAAAAAAAAAAACCAAAACAAAAAAACAGTAGCTTACCTCTATAAAAATAATAAATAGGCTGAGAAAGAAGCCAGAGAATCATACCCTTTTTAATAGCCACAAATAATATAAAAATACCTTGAGGTAACTCTAACTAATGGCCTCCATGACAAGAACTTTAAATCTTTGAGGAAAGAAATTGATGAAGATATCAGAAAATGGAAAGCTCTCCCATGCCCATGTGTAGGTAGAACCAATATAATAAAATG
This sequence comes from Peromyscus melanophrys, assembly GCA_902168415.1. Taxonomy (NCBI): domain Eukaryota; kingdom Metazoa; phylum Chordata; class Mammalia; order Rodentia; family Cricetidae; genus Peromyscus; species Peromyscus melanophrys. The sequence goes on along the minus strand of CABHPR010154722.1, from coordinate 920 downwards.
GCATTTCTACAAAATGCAACCTACAGATTCTATGCGATCCCCATCAAAATCCCAAAGCAATTTTTCTCAGGTCTTGAAAGAACAATACTTAACTTCATATGGAAAAACAAGAAACTCAGAATAGCTAAAAACATCCTGTACAATAAAGCAACTTCTGGAGGCATCACCATCCCTGAGCTCAAGCTCTACTATAGAGCTATAGTAATAAAAACAGCTTGGCATTGGTATAAAACCTGATATGTGGACCAAGGGAATCCAATTTAAGACTCTGCTATTAATCCGCACACAAATGAACACCTGATTTTTCACAAAGAAGCCAAAATTATACAATGGAAAAAAAACATCTTCAACAAAAGGTGCTGGCACAACTGGATGTCAACATGTAGAAGATTGCAAATAGATCAATATCTATCACTATGCACAAAACTCAAGTCCCAGTGGATCAAAGAACTCAACAAAAATCTAGTTACAGTGAATTTGATAGAAGAGAGTAGGATATATCTTTGAATGCATGTGCACAGGAGAATACTTCCTAAACACAACACCAGTATCACAGACACTAAGTGCAAAAATTAATAAATGGGACCTCTTGAAACCGAGAAGCTTCTGTAAGGCAAAGGATACAGTAAATTAGACAAAAGGAGAGCCTACAAAATGGGTAAAGATCTTCACCAACCCACATCTGACAGAGGTCTGATCTCCAAAATACATAAAGAACTCAAGAAACTAGACATTAAAATACCAAACAATCCAATTAAAAAATGGACTACAGAGCTAAACAGAGAATTCTCAATAGAAGAATCTCAAATAGCTGAAAGACATTTATGGACTTGCTCAACATCCTTAGTCATCTGGGAAATGCAAATAAAAAGGACTCTCAGATAGCATCTTACACCTGTCAGAATAACTAACGTCAAAAA
>CABHPR010154721.1:16129-34463 GCA_902168415.1 Peromyscus melanophrys | reverse complement strand
GTGTGTGTGTGTGTGTGTGTGTGTGTGTGTGTGTGTGTGTGTGTGTGTGTATGCCTCCCAATGAGTTAAATTAGGGTCACTTGCAGGAACATTGATGAGAGATTATTTACAAGAGTGTAGGCTCCATACCAGTGATTACATCACGGAAGAATATGTCCCTCTGTGTCCCAGCAACCATTACTCGCCTACAGGTCTTCAGAAAGAGGGGTGAGCCTTGTGTGATTCCCCCTCCTGGCAGCCATTCGCTGCCTATCAATCCCCTAGGATGCCACGTATTCCATGTTATATGAGGGAATTGCTTTTAACTTGAAGACCAGGGAGTTTGGTCAGTTAGACCTGAGCCTAGAAATCTGTGATGTTCTTACTGTCAGAACACTTAACCACCCCCATACCCGGCTCTGCCCACCCCCAACTTCATAAGCACGGGAGAAAACAACATGTAAATGACAACAGAAAGCTAGCCCAAGTGACTTTGTTAGAACATGCCAGGGGGATTTATCTAGATGGTTTTCTTTGCCTTATTTACTTACTCGGTGCATTTCTTTAGTTCATGCAGCCTGAGGTTAATATACTTCAGAAGCTATACCATAATATTCTGATGACTACTTTGAGAAACTAGAGAACTCCAAAACTGGAATATAATTTGAAGGTAGGGTTGATGTTGTAGGATAGCATATTAGAGAGCCGGCCGATTTTCGTCTGCATAAGAAAATGCACTCTATTAAATATAGTTAAATGGATTTTTAAAATTTACTGCCGAAAGAATAAACTTCCATGTTTAGGCATTTGCTTTTGTAACATTTATACATAGTTTGAGACATATGAAATGCTATTGAAGCCAGTGGTCATGCATGCCAATAGCCCTAACATTTGGGAGGCTAAAGCATAAAGATCATGAGTTCAAGGCTAGCCTCTGCTACCCAGAGGGTCAGGGTAGAGGATTTAAATGATTACATTCATTGCATAGAGTGATATAAAAGAAGTGTCTTGGTGACTGGACTGCATCCCTGGGGACAGAGTCTTGAAGCAGAAAGTGCTAAGGCAGATCCTTGATTTATATATGCCAATTCCTTCCTGTGCTGATTTCTCCTTGAAAATGGCTCAGGAGGGCTGGGGCTATAGCTCACAACTGGTCACATGCTTACCTACCAGGCAAGCGAAGCCCTGGGGTTCAGGTCCCCTAGTGCTGTACAAAGTGAGCAGGGTGGCATATAACTGTAATCCCAGTACGTGGGATGTGGAGGTTGGAGGGTCAGGAGTTCAAGGTCATTCTCAGCTATCTGGGGAGTCTGAGGCCAACTCGTGTTAGAGACTTTGTTTCAAAAAAGTAAAAAGAAAAGATAAAAGAAGAAGAAAATTTCTCACAAGACCGCAAGTTCCACAAAGACAAACCCTGGTTCAGTCCCGATTTTTGCTGGATCTGTGGGGCCAGAGCAGTTTCAAAGCAGGGACTCTGCTGTTTGTGGGAAAAATTAAACAATGGGTGCATCAGGGTGGTGAGACGTGCAGGTGGGTTTTTATTAGTGCAAGTAAAACTTAGAGTTCTAGAGTTGAGGACTTGTAGTGTTGTTTGGTCATGACCACGATACTAAGAATATGTCATTTAAAAATAACCAGGCACAGTGAAGTCAGGATAAAGTGGGTAACGTTTGAGGTCTGTAACTACAGATTGCTTTGCCGCCAAGTCACTTTAGAATGTGGATAAAGTATAGTTGTGAGATTGGGGATAATGCATGTGTAACGCCTGAGTTCCAGAAATAATTATTTCCCATCATCATCATCAGGGTATTCCTTGTAAGACATAGTAACAATCATGGAGCCTGTCAGCAGTTCTCAGGCTGAGTGATTTGGCCTCCCAGTGACATTTGGCAATGGTTAGTAGCATTGCTAATTGTTATGGCTTTGGGAAAGGTACAACTCGAAGGTAGGGCTGCAGCTAAGCACGCTGTGATTGGTAGGGTTATCCTGGCATAATCTAGAACCACTTGGAAGGGAGTCTCAATGATCGATTATCTAAATTAGTTTGAACTTTGGCCATGGCTATGAGAAGACCTACCCACTGTGGGTGGCAACATTCCCTTGGTATAGCATTATGAACTCCACTGTAGTAAGAGTGGAGAAAGTGAGCTGATCAATAGCAAGCATGCATGCGTTCATCACTCTATTCCTGATAATGGATGTTGCATGATTGGCTGTAATGTGGAACTGTGAGCCCTTTCTCCCTCAAGATTCTTTTGTCAGGGTATTTTCTCCCTGCAACAGAAAAGAAGCTAAGACAAATACAATGTACAAAGAGTTGGCTGACACATGGTATTAACAGTGCTGGGCTTGGGAAACCTTGTTTTGGTCACTTGTGAAGGCATTATGTTAAAATATGGAAGGGGTTGGAGGTATAATTCAGTGGGACAGTACGTACTTAGCATATGTGAATTCCTGGATTCAATTTTAAGTACTAAGCACTACTCACTTAAAGGAAAAAAAAATGACCCAAATAGCAAATTTGTATCAGTGAAATATCTTACTGTAGTCTTTATCTGTCTCGCTTGCCAGCTCCCAAATCATAACATGAAGTCTTATTATTAATTGTGAGAGCTTGGCCAATAGCTTAGGCTTGTTTCTAATTAGCATTTATAACTTAAATTAACCCATTTCTATTCATCTATATGTTGCCATGTGGCTCATGGCTTCTTAACTCATCTCCTTCATGTCATACTTTTTCTGCATTTCACTGGTGACTCTGCCTTTCTTCTTCCCAGCATCCTCTGTGCCTGAAAATCCTGCCTAGCTATTGGCTGTTCAGCTCTTTATTAATCCACTCAGAGTGACATTTCTTTACACAGTGCAATCAAATATCTCGCAACATCTTACATTGATTCAAATATCAAAGTCTGTTAATGCAGATCAAAAAAGTAAGGATTTTTTTTTTATTTTTCATTTTTTTGGTACTTAGGTTTCCAATCCAAATCATTATTTTTTAACTGCTGGTTTCTATCAGTATCAGAAGTTCTTTTGATTGATATATTTATAAAATTTAAAATCAATATCATGAAATTCTTTCCATTGATTTATAAGATGTTTTAAATTTATTTTGTTGTTGTTGTTTTTGCTGTTTTGAGACAGAATTTCTCTGTGTAGCTGAGGATGTCCTGGAACTCTCTCTGTAGAGCAGGCTGGCCTCAAACTCAGAGATCCTCCTGCCTCTGTCTCCTGAGTGCTGGGATTAAAGGTGTGCACCACCACTGCCCAACTATTTATAAGATTTAAAACCTGTTGCTTGACTAAGGATGTAACTCTGTTGGTAGAGTGCTTGCCTAACATGCATAAGGTCTTGGGTTCGATCCTCATTACCATGTAACGGGGTACTGTGGTTCACGCTTGGAATTCTAGCACTTGGAAGATGGAGGCAGGAGGGTCAGGAGCTGAAGATCATCCTTGACCTCATATCAGGTTTGAGGCCAGCCTGGGCTACAAATAGCAACAATAGCAGCCTGTTGTTTGCTTTCCAAGTCCATTAAGCAGAGGCCCAATGAATCTTATCCAAGCTCAGTTACAACAGCCACACAATAAAAGTGTTCTTAACTTGTTAAGTGATTGGCCAAGTGTACTTGACCAGTTGTCTGGTGCTTATTGATATGAAGTTCAGGCAAAGTTATCTGTCTCACATATACTTAACCTGAAGTTTAGAGCTGGTAGGTTTTTTCTTTCCTTTTACTAGAGTTTCCCATTTTCTATGGAAGAATATTGTGAATTTCTGTGGAAGAAGAGAGTTGGAAAATTGGGGTAATTCCATTATTTCATTGACTTTCTCACAGATGTTGTGAAATGTATCATGTTGGAATAATTGTCAAGGGTGGAGAAAGCCTTTGAAGATACTTTGTGGTTGTGTTCATTGGCTTAAGAGCTGATTCCTTTTCCTGGACATTTCATGACACATCTGCAATTCACTTGGTAGGATCGCAGATGCTGCCCTTGGTGGTCTGAAGTTTCTCATTACAAGGAGCAGGAACTGATACATCCTAAATCCATTTTCATGCTTGTGGCGTTGTTATTAATGCTGGGTTGCCATCACAGTCGTAGCTCGTTCTGACAAAGACTGATGCCATTGCTGAGCACTTCGTTTGTGTCAGACCCTGTACTGGGTGACCTTCATGAATTACCCATCTTTACCACAGCGCCCTGAAGTAAATGCTATGATGTCCATCTTAGAGGTAGGAACCATGCTTGGAAAAGCAATTTGTCTACAGTTGTATAACCAGGGAGTAGGAAGGCCTGGAAAGATCGCCACTCCACTAATGACCTTTCCTGTCTTCAAAGGATGAGCTAGGGTGAAGTAGTACCGAGAAATCTGGCCTTAGCCCTCAATCCCAACAGTGGAGTAGGATGACACCATCCCTTGAAGCTTGGCATGGGGAGAGAAGTCATCTGATGGTAGAAGAGGTAAAGTTGAAACAGATTGATGCTGTTCAGACATCTTCCCCTCTTTGCCAGCACTGGAGGGCAGGATGTGGGACTTCAGGTGTGCACTAGTGTGTGCCAACAAAGAGGAGGCTGCTCGGGTCCATCTGGCTTCTGTAGTCCAGACCTCTGTACTCCGTGTGCTACTCTAGATGTACCTGATGGCCTTCTGGGCTTGTGGGAGCGCTGGACATCTGGGCAGCAGTTTCCTGGAGGCACCCTGTCCATATCCAGGAAACTGTGGGAATTGAGATCTGTTCTGGTCTTCTCTCCCCCCTCCTCCCTCCCTCCTCTTCTCTGTGTGCTTGCGCATGTGCATGAATGTTTCCATCACTCCCACTCTAGGTGACGGTGAACCTACAGTCTCCTCCCATGGACACTTGTCCCATGGACACCTGATAGATTTCCGGTAGTCCCCCGGGGACTGTACTTAGTTAATTGCCCTCAGGCCCCTTTGGTCTGTGAACAGATTAAGTGCAGATGTATCAGCGGCAGCGGTGGCAATGCCTTTGAGTTTCAGGGTCTGTTTTACTGATGAAACACCAGAGCAAAAAGAGGGGCCGGTAAGCCCAAGAGTTCTCAGCCAGCGCCGGAGAGCTGGCTTTCCACCTGGGACTGTCTGGTGTCAACATCGTTGCCGGTGCCACCGTCTGCAATGTCCTGACCTCTTTTGTGTTTGCGTCTGGGGCACCTGGCAGTTGATGAGTGTGAGTGGGGAGAGTAGGTGCTCCTTGTGAGCACACCCGAGAGGAAGCAGAGCATTGCTTGCCCTCCGTCTGATGCAGTTTGTAAGGAACTCCAGGATAGTGGCAGGAATCCTCGGGTCATTGATGCTTGGCTGTGGCCAGAAGGAAGGCTTTTGTTCTCAGGACCTCTGCCCTGCTTGTGTCCCCCCAGGTCTGGATTTCCCAGTTTGTAGCGGAGTTTCACAATCTGTTTTCCTGAGCCGGTCCAAGAACACTTTCTGAATGTTCCCTGATGCTGTTTAACTTTCACTTTCTGTGACTCTTTCAGATGAATAGTCTCCCAATGGGGCTGTCCTGTGCCCTGGGAGGAAGGGATGCACCCTGTACACAGCTACCAGCACGGGTGCTGGCTCTGTGTGGGCACTTCTGGTGTGCTGTGTGGACTGTGTGACCTTCTTTGCGTTTCCAGCTTTCCATCTAAAGTGCGAGAAGCTTGAAGGAATAGGTAATCTGATTCTAGAGTTCCTTGCCATATTTTTTAAAGTATGGAACCTCTGTGAGAATGTGCTAAACACACACATCACACACATGAACACAGACAGCTCGTTACACAATTTCAAGGGATGCAGAGGACCTTAATCCTGTCTAAAGCCCCATTACCCTATATCTAACAGATATGCTCTTTATTGGGTTTTATCCATCTTCGATGGGCTGCGTGTTTTATTTAGACTTGCTGCTCTGCCAGAGCTGTTTGCTTGAGGGTAGAAATATTTGTTTTGGCCCTCAGTTTCAGAGGTTTTAGTCCATAGCCTGTTGATTTTATTGATTAAATAGAATATATGGCAGTGGGAACATGTGGCAGAGGCTACCCACGTCTCTCTGTCTTCTCCAGGCTATGTAGCCCTGGCTATTCTGGAACTTGCTATGTAGACCAGGCTGGCCTCGAAATTATAGATACCCACCTGCCTCTGCCTCCACAGTGCAGGGATTAAAGGCGTGCGCCACCAAGCCCAGCCCAGTCCTAGATGATTCTCAATCTAGTCAAGTTGACAGAAAAATAGCTACACTATAGCATTTCATGAAAAAAAAATTTAAATAAGAAAAGGCATTAAAATAGTCTTATATTAGAAACTGTAGAACTTATAAACTTCCCAGCTGGGGTTTGAAGTAAATAAGGAAGGTTTAGAATTAATGTTGATGCCAATGAAAAAGTTTTGATCATTCCATATGGGAGGGGGTGAGTTCCAGATTCTTCTTCCCTCCCTGCCTTATGAACTTTTACCTTATACCTTCATTTGTATTAAATTCATGAAGTGGGGCAAGATCCCCTGTCCCCCCCCCCCCCACTTGGAGGAATTACTAGCGAAAGGGTATATTTCAGGTGACATTTTCATATCAGCAGGAATGTTGGGTAATTATTTTTCAGTCTTATTTTAAATAAAGGCCATTGGGAAAGCACTCGAGGAGCTCCGCATCCCACAGAAAAACCCGAGGCCAGCCTTATCCCTCCCCATTGGCCTTGGAATTGCACATGGCAGTTATTCCCGAAGTTCACATTTTTCCTCGAGTCTGCTGGTTCCCACACTCTTCATCATCTTTCTACTCCACCCTCCCAGTTAACATGAACTTGTTGCTGCTAGTGTCTTTTCTTTCTTTTTTCTTTTGTTTTTGGTGTTGAAGGTTGACCCCAGGTCTTCAAATATGCTGAGCACACCCTAACCACTGGCTCACTCCTTCAGCCCTACATTTTGTTCTTTATTGTTCCAATGCCTCCTGCTGGAGGGGCCGCTTCCCAGAGGTAGGCTCCTTTTTCTTTGGGAGGAGGCTTCAGGGCCCCATAAATTTCATTCCTGGGCCAGGTGAGAGGTAGGCAACATGAGGGTGAGGGGCAAAGGCCCCTCCCCGTGGGATGCAGCATGTTGGAAGACACATGGCGCCCATGCTCACTCTATAGGCTTTTCTCAAGTGGAACATACCTTTCAACAAACTAGCGCTCTGTTCATGACATTCTAACCCGTTTCTGGTGTATTTGAATCAAGTCTTTGTTTCATGGACATGTATTTTCAGAGGGAACTACGTGAGCAAAATCAAATATTTGATTTACAGCAGTTAAGATGGTCAAATGCAAAAGCTTCTGGCTCCCCACCCCTCCCCTTTTCTCATCCGGGTCCTCTTTCACGAGATAGCTAGTTGCTCAAGGACTCTGATGAGATTTTGTTTACTAGCTGGGTGGAAACAGTTGGGGGAGAAATGTAGTTAGAACAGAATACTTCTGTAACATTTTCTTGGCCACCCCCTTCCCTCCCCTTGTTGGCAGCTAGGCTATGCCGGCCCAAAACATTTTCTATGTTTTCCCTTCATGGCCTCTGCATTTCCCGATGTGAGCACTTCTAAGGTGTTTCCTTCCTTTCATTTTAAATACGAACCTATCACACACACACACACACACACACACACACACACACACACACACACACCATGTGAGCAGATGTTGCTTTTGTTTCTTTGCTTTAAAAATGCAGTTATTTCTTTCAGGGAAAAAAATCATGATTGTACAGCTAAGAAGCAGGCCGCTTGATCTCCATGCGGGGGAGCTGAAGCCGTGATGCTGCGGCTGCTGGCCTCATGGGACTTAGGTTGGCAATTCTGCCAAGTCTCACGATAGCTAGCGGTACATCTCGGAGAGAGACATCAGCAGTGTTTACATTGTTCTTTTCAACCTGTCAACAGAACAGTGGGTACCCTGAACTTAGCACCTCCTGGATCCCATGTGAGCGGAACCTGAACCTGCAGGGTATTAAGGAGGCTGTTACAAAGCAAATGTGTTCTGATAGAAGGTAGCTGGGCACTGATGTTTATGGCTTCTCCTAGAGCAACAGAACGGCCCTAGTTCCTCACATCTGTAAGCCATCTACAATAATTTTGTTAATCATCCTACAAAACAACACTTTTGAAACAAGCCCCCCCCCCATCTTTTTGTTAATGATGCAATAGAGTTAAATTAATGTTAGTCATTCCCAGACCTTGAGAGAATAAGGATGTAAGAGTTTGTTGTTGTTGTTGCTGCTGCTGCTGTTTATTTGAGCCTCTTTCTTTCCTTAAGACTGTCTTAGATACATTTTAAGAACACTAAAAATGTAATTTTCTGAAGCACTTCTGGATCTAGGAGGGCTAGTGGAAGGTGAGGACTCTGGAACCATTTTTGTCATTGTTGACAATTTCATATTTTATTGGTAAACTACGTTGCTTCTCTTGTCCTCTGTTTCCTCATCTGTAGAATGAAGTGACTGGACCCTGTGTGAGCCTAAGTTCCTGTTAGCTACCTGAGCATGGCTTTTTATCATTGAGCTTATGACTGGCCTCGCTGAAGGACTGTAGAACACCGGGCCATTATCCCATGAATTACATATTAAGTCTGGGGGAATTACATGAGCCCATTTACTGTAATTGGGTTCCAGTCCATTCTAAGTGAGCATCACAAGGTGATATTGCTTTATTCCTTATTGAGTTAGAGCTCACAAATTCCCTTGCTACCAGACATATGATCCCATCCTTTTGACGTTGGCAAACAGGCTGCTTTCATGAGGTTATGAACTCCATGAATTTCTGAGTTAATGTGTGAGGTAATGCCATCTTCTAAGTGAAAAACAAATACATTCACCCATTCCTTTAAGGAGAACATATTTTCCCCCCACTTAAATATTTCCATTACCAAATGTAAACATGCTTAAGAAGGTGGAAACATTTCCAAATTTATACCATATATTTTTGTTCTAGTGTAGGGAAAAAGTTGCTATGAGACTCAAAACTACTCCTTAGGTAACCTAGTTACTTAAAAATTAACAAGGAATGTTTCCATTCCACACTTCTTTAAAATAAAACTGTAATTATGCAAACTGATACTGATCTTGAGTGAAATATGCTTCAAAATATAAATGGGAGTTTCTTATTATTTGATGGATATATTATAGATAACATAAAATGTGGAGAAAATATCAAATCAACGACATGAAGACATTAGAAAGACCAGAACCAGGAAGTGAAAGGGATTCAAGCTTGTAGAGAAAGAGACCCCAAATGTCTGTGTATAAACTCTGTCCAAACTCTTTGCAGGTCCTTGGGGCATTCTGAAGTTCCAAGTGAGAAATCACAGGTCAACAGCTGAAAGAGCTGATTAGATACACGACATAGTAACAATTCATAGTCGAAGTCCAGCCATGTGATTGCATGGTCCAGCAGAACTATATCCTTCAAAAGGGTGTGCAGAGACTCCACAGTATGATTGATGTTCATGGCATCCCAACAGCAGAACACCCATGAGAAGAAAAAGAAACCGATCCCTTGTCAAGAGATAAATCAGTTCGTAGAAACAGCCCTAAGATGAAGGGTATGCTGAAGTCGGCATGTAATGGCAGGTGTTATAAATAGGACCAAGGACTTAAAGTATGGTCTTTCTAAAGCAGTAGGTGGAGAATTTTAATAGAAAAACAGAAAATATAAAAGAAAACACAGGAAAAAAAAACAAGGGAGACATGAACTTTAGATTATTTAATATAGCAATCAAAGAGAAAAGTTATTATAAAAGATTAAAGAGAAAAGTCAATCCCCCCATGCTGGGAGATATATACTTTGTAATGATGTGTATGTAATTGTAGTCTCAGAAGTGAGAAGAGAAAGTGACAGGGAAGCCCAGTGATGTGATGGGCAACAGTTGCCCAGACAAGGTGCAGAGTCTAATTTTACAGACCAAAGAAGCTCAGCAAGTCCCAAGCAAGGTGAAAGGAAACCACAGTGAGATGATTCATCATAAATATTCTCATCATAGTCTTTTCTTCTTAGATTCCAATTGTGACTGTTGTTCCCTCTGGGTTTAGCTCTTCATTTGATGACCACTGTAGTGACCATCAAGTGGAATGCCCTGGAATAATAATTTTGTTCTCATTATCTGTGTATTTCTGAAATGCATAATTTCAGACAACTAGAATACTATGCTTTATAAAAGCATAGAAATCTTTAAAATTCATTAAAAAAAAAGACAGGGTCTCATTATTCCAGTCTTGATAGGCCTAGAACTCACTGCGTATGTAGACCAGGCTAGTCTTCAACTCATAGAGATCCTCTTGCCTCTGCCTCTGCTGTGCACCACCATGCCTACCATTTTTTTTAATTTAAAAATTTCTATTATGTGCACACGTGTGTGTGTCCTTGTACGTGCATGTATTCTATGGTACATGTGTAGAGGAGGTCAGAGGACAACTTGTAGAAATTGGTTTTCTCCTTCCACTTTGAGGGTCCTGGGGGCTCAAACCCCTGTTGTCAGGCTTGGCAACCGATGGCTACACCTGCTGAGCCATCTTGCTGGTCCCAGTTTGATTTGTTTCCAGCTCAGCTGATTCCATTTGAAGTCACAAACATTTGATCTTAATAATATGTTAATTTTTTCTCTCTCCAGTTGAGGTAAGCTCTCAGCTACTGGCCCACACCCCCAGCATTTTCCTGCTTTCTCTTTATAACAGGCTCTACTTGCTTGAGGGAATATGGTACAAGATCCCTAGTTGGTGCCTAAGAAGTGCACAGTATTGAACCTTATGTATATTAGTTTTTCCTATAGGTACATTCCCATGATAAAATTTACTTTATAAATTAAGCGCAGTAAGAAGTTAAAAGCAATTAAGATAGAATAATTATATTAGCTATTTTGTTGTGGCAAAAGTACTTGACCAAAACAACTGAAGGAAGGGGAGGAAGAAAGGAAGGAAGGAAGGGTTGATTTTGGCTTATGGTTTGAAGGGATACAGTTTGAATGATTGTCAGCAAAGGTTAACCATCATAGAAGTTACATCAGCATACTGTAACAGACACCTTTAGAGCTCTTAAGTTGTTTATGAATTTTTTGAATATAACCTTTTTAGGCCACATTTGACAACATGTAACTGAAGGCGAGGAAAGTAAAATGCGTGCGTGTGTGTGTGTGTGTGTGTGTGTGTGTGTGTGTGTGTATTGTAACCATGTTTAACTTCTTCAATTATATATTAAAAAATTAGGAAATGTAATACAAATGTTTCTACATCTTGATTTTTCTCACCTAAAGTAAATTCTAGAAATTCTTCTATAATAGTATATTAATTATTTTTATTCATTTTATAGTAGTTTATGTTGTAAGTGCTGGTTTATTGAATAACTCTTGTGCTAATGGGCATTTAGTAAGTTTGTGGCATTGTGTGTGTGTGTGTGTGTGTGTGTGTGTGTGTGTAGTGATTACAAGCAGCAGTGTGATGAACATTTTTAGTTGTGTTCATACATTTTAGACTTTCATTGAAAGTAAGCTATAAGGAATATGGCTAGTACAATCATTTAAGTCTTTCAGTCTATTTTTCCAATATGTTTATAATTCATATTTTTACCAGGAATCCCTAAAAGTATATTTCTGCTCCTATTGGGTGTGTGTGCATATGTATACACACTTGTGTTTAGGTGTGTATGCTGGTATGTGTGCATGCATGTAGAGGTCTGAAGTTGATGGCAAAGGTCATTCTCAATGACTCTTTCATCATATTCATTGAGGTAGGGTCTCTTACTCAAACCCAGAGCCTAACCTTGCTAGCCAAGTTCCTCTGGAGATGCCCCATCTCCCCCATCTGGGGTTGGAATAAAAGATGGGTCACAAGCCCACCTGGCCTGTTAACATGGTTTCTGGGGATCTGAACTCCACTCCCGGAGCTTGCCTGTCAAGTGACTGAATCACTGAGTCTTCTTCCCAGCTCCAGGGAGTAGTTTGTTTTTCCTTCAAATTTTGTGAATTTGAAAAATTCAGCTTAGTGGATCCAAAGCAGTCATGCTGAATTTGTTTTGCTGAGAACTGCTGAGGCCTCGCATCTTCTCACACACCATGATCATGGGGTTACTGGTCAGTGATAGCATACCCTGGGCATTTACTTTATTTTCCTATGTCCCCACTGGGCTACTAATTAGTTTTGTCACTAATTTATAATTGACATCTGTATTGCCCCGATTTTTCACTGCGTGGCCTTTTCCTTCTAGTCTGTTGTTTAGCTGTAGCCTTTATGGTGCCCTTTAATTTTTCTTATAAATAATAAGTTCCCTTTCTTGTTAACTCAGTGTGGTTTTTCTCACAAGCAAATTTGGATGATTTGCTTAGGGAATTCTAATGCCAAATAGAGTAAGGAATGCCTGAGGAAGGCTGTGTGTGTGTGTGTGTCTGTGTGTGTGTGTGTGTGTATACAAACCACCCTGGGGCTTAAATTGGAAGCATAGTGGTTACTGCACAAAGATCTGGTGCAGGGGGATTTCCTTGATTACATCCTGCTTCTCAAAAAGTTTTGTACTCAGCTAATTCTAGACATTATTTCAGTGTGCCTCCCCTCCCCAACCCCTGCCACACATATGAACTCTTCCCAGATACAATGTTAGGAAAAGTGTGGCCTGGTCTTGCAGGTCCTGTATGGCAGTGGGTGTTTTCTGTGAGCTGGATGAAACCCTGCAAGAGAATTGGAACAGATGTTTGAATTTGGTTCAATGCTTTCAATATTTATTACCTAGGTGGCCTACTTTAACAGCAATTGTAATAGAAAAAAACAAGGCCATTTGGGGAAAATAGACTTTATTGCGTTCATCTTAAAAATATTGGAAGAATTTCCCCCCTTTCTTCTTTTGTTCATTTTATTTAGCCTGAACTTAGGAAAATAAAGGCAGAGAGGTTCTTGTCTTACTCTGAGAAGATAGTTACATGTATGTCACACTATTCCCCTAAGATGTGTTCTCTTAGGGTGACTGGAAAATGGCTTTAAAGTTCTTGATGTACTGGGGAACTCTGGCAGTCTTGTCAAACCCCCCCCCCCCTGAGAAGTGAAGATGTGACATGGAGACTTAGAAAGATTTGGTGGTGTGGAGCCCAGGCTGTCACATCCAGGAGCAGAGGCAGACATTGCCATTGAGTTTCACAGATCGCACTTAGGTCTCTTTGACCTGCCTCCATCTTGACCTGTGCACTGACTGAGGGATTGGAAGTGGGTGTTTTGTAGGTGAACTCAGGTATTCACACCTTGACTCTTTGGGTGTCTGTACCAGGGCTCTATATAGGGAGATGCAGCTAGGAAGAGGAACATTGTTTTGAAGAGTGCTTTTCTCCTGTGTGTTCTTGTTCTTCCAGTTTACAGGGAGGGAGAGGGAAGGCAGAGAGTTGGCCTCCAAAATACCAGTGTGTGCGCAGGTCTTCCTGCTCTCCTGGGCAGAGCAATGGGGTGGTGGCTGCACATTTCTGTGGGAGCAATAGCTACAGCAGTGAGGCTGGGGAAGAGCAGATGTGGAGCTGGGAAGGCTTCCCAGGCAGGTGCAGTGGTAGGTTCTCTCTGCCACGCAGGATGTGAGGTGGGCGTCACTAAAAATATAAAACGTCACAGAGCCGTTAGAAATAAAGGTCTCACCATGTAGTTCTAGGAATGGTTACAAAAGAAAAAAATCAATGCTTTAGGATGAGGGTTAGAAGAGATTGAAGGTATAGAGCTGGCTCTGGCTTGAGAATCGGTATAAACAGTGGAAAGAGAACACTCACATAATTGGAATTGGCTGATGAACAAGCCTCATACTGAGTCTCCTAGATGTACTGAAGAATGGGGGCAGAGAAGTAAGAAGTTGGTCTCCTGTGAAGTATCCACTTCAGATCAGCCACACAACTCAAGATGGTGAGATAAGCAATGTCTTAGTCACCGCTCTGTTGCTGTGAAGAGACACCGTGACCAAGGCGACTCTTATAAAAGAAAGCATTTAATTTAATTGGGGGCTTGCTTACAGTTTCAGAGGGTCAGTCCAGTATCCTTATAGCAAGGTGGCATGCAGGTAGACATGGTGCTGGAAGAGTAGATGAGAGCTACATCTTGATCCTCAGGCTGAGAGAGAGAGAGAGAGAGAGAGAGAGAGAGAGAGAGAGAGAGAGAGAGAGAGTCATGGACTTTTGAAACCTCAAAATCCACCCATAGTGACACACTTCCTCCTACCAGGCCACACCTCCAACTTCTTCTAATCCCACCAGAGAGTTCCATTCCCTAGTGACTAAACATTTAAATATATGAGCATTGGGGGACCAAACCACCACAGAAGGTCTAAGGAGGAGCTGGGAAATTCAAAGCTGACTCTTGTTCTTTCAAAACTGTTTCTCATTGACATAAAATTCCTATGATTTTAACCTGTAATCTGTCCCTGGAATTGTCTGTAAATAGGATGCCAACTAAAGCCCCAGTTAGGTTCAGACTTGTGTTTCGGCTGGACCACTTTCTAAGTGGCATGAATTCTTCTGTTAAGAGCACACAGTGTCTGGTCTATGTTACTGTGGTGTGAATGGTACAGATAATGGCTCCCTGGATCCTTTTAGGTGGCAAATGATGCTTCGGTGGTTATATTGCCATTGCCGCCGTCTACTCACCTTCTATACCAAGCTTCTCTTCTCCTCACTCCTTTGTCCTCCCTCCCTCCCACCCACTTCGTCCCCTCCCCTCCTGATCCTCCTCCACTTCATGGTCATCCTTCTATAGCTTGATTTTCCTTGCAAATGGAAGCTCCCCTTCTTTGACTATTTGTTAACATTTAGTTTTTTTATAGAGGGGCTCATTCATAGGGCTCCTCAAGGAAGCTGGTAGAGTATGTGTATATAGTCAGTTCCCGACGTGAAATGGTTGCACTTGTGATTTTTTTTAATGTTTTGATGTCATGAAAGCAATACACTCTACACGAAAGCAGAAGCTGTACATTTGGATTTTGAACTTCTGAGCGATGGACACCTAGCAGGAGCCTCCTAGTGAGCCCTCCTCCGCAGCCAGCCTGTGATCTGGAGGGGAATCCCAACAGTGGACGTTTGGTAGTGGGCTGTGTTGCTCCTCTAGGATGCTCATTATTTAGGCAAATGGAATGCATCTCAACTAATGGCAATTTGAGCAAGCATTTGTATTAAAATAGACTTTAAAAAAAAAAAAAAACAGGCATTGGCTGGTGACTCCAGAGGCTAGTAAGTCCATATATGGAGTGTGGGTTGATCTGGTAACCCAGCAGGTACGGAAACTTCAGTCACATGATCAGCTAGTGGGGACCCAAAGCTACAGATGGCATAGAGAAAGCCCAATGGCAATTTGCTGCATTCTCTCTTGTTCAGGGAGGCTGTGGGTTGGTTTGTTCTTTCCTAACCATGCGGGCCTTCATCTCTTTGGGTGAGCCCTGCCACATGTATGAAGGATGTTCTTATTCAGAACACACCAATTTCTTTTTTTTTTTTTTTTTTTTTTTTTTTTTTTGACAGGGTTTCTCTTTGTAGCTTTGCGCCTTTCCTGGAACTCACTTGGTAGTCCAGGCTGGCCTCGAACTCACAGAGATCCGCCTGGCTCTGCCTCCCGAGTGCTGGGATTAAAGGCGTGCGCCACCACCGCCCGGCCAGAACACACCAATTCCAATGATACCGTTACTCTCAAACCCTTTTTGAGCTGACACACAAAATCCACCATCACAGAGGGGCAGAGAATAAGTGAGTCTTTCCTTTCACTGGCCAATTTAAATATAATTCACAACTGTCTGTAATTCCAGTTCCAGGGAACCTGACAACCATGACAAAACACCAATGCACATAAAATAAAAAAAATTAATTAAAAAACCTTCCAGAGTTACTATTTTTTCAAATGAATGGATAGATGTAAATGTGTTAGGAAAAAACCCTATTGTAGTCTTTTTATGCTTATGGTTTTCCATTTTTAACTCATAGTCTGTCTTGTAATTGGCTCATTAGACCTTTGATCCTAGTGGTCGCCAACACTACCACTTATCTTCATGATTTTGCTACCAGTCCAGTTAGAGATTGCCTCTGGTTCCATTAGTTTTTCTGATTTGTTTTTGTCTTTTATTTCATTGTCTTCTACTTTCTTGTGAATTTTTTTCTTTTGCTGGATTTGGGTTTCGCTTTCACTTTCTATAGTTACATGGCAACAGACAGACACCGGTAGATGAGACCTTTCTTCTTTCCCTAAGTAGGTAGTCAGCATCGTGATTTTATATTTTGATAATTGATTTGGTAGCATCCCATGGTCTTAACATGCTGTATTTCCATTTTAATTCAGTTAAGAATAATTCCCACAGTGATTCTTTTACCCCCTGTGGTTCATTGTTGTGTTAGTTAGGGTTACTATTGCTGTGCTGAAACACCATTACCAAAAGCAAGTTGGGGAGGAAAGGGTTTATTTGCTTACAATTTCACATCTTAGTTCATTATTGAAGGAGGTCAGGGCAGGAACTCAAGCAGGGCAGGAACCTGGAGGCAGGAGCTGATGCAGAGGCCATGGAGGGGTGCTGCTTACTGGCTTGCTCATCACGGCTTGTTCAGTCTGCTTTCTTATAGAACCCAGGACCACCAGCCCACAAATGGCACCACCCACAGTGGGCTGGGTCCTCCCCCATCAATCACCAATTAAGAAGGTGCCCTACAGCCGGATCTTTTTGAGATATTTTCTTCCAATGTGATGAGTCTCATTTGTGAAGTTGACATAAAACTACACAGCACAGCTGTATATACTACGTTACTTAGTGTCCAATTATTTGAGTATGTCACAGGGCTTTTTACTATCTGTTTCTGGATTATTCTGTGATAGCCAGAACAAGATATTTTGTGTGACTCAAATCTTTTAAAATGTATTAAAATGTATGATATGTCTTAGAGTATTGTCTGTCTTAGTCAATATGCTGTGTATATGCTGGAAAACGAAGTATATTCCTCTCTAAATTAGTATACAGTGTTGTGTAAGTGTTGACGCGGGGAAGCTGGTGGATGCTGCTGCTGGAGTCTTCTTTACCCTTCCAGATTGTCTACGTGCTCATATCTGTTAGAACTGCACCTTTTAGACATTTAAAAAAATGGCTTTTCTGACTTGTCTTTTGATGTCCTGTCCCTCAGTGCCCAACAGGCTCAGTTGCTGTGTTGTCTTGATGAATTAACCTTTTACCTTATGGGTCAAGCCTATTGGTCCCTGGTAAGAATCTCAGCTCTGCAATCATCTCCTCTGTGATGAGTGCGGATACTCCAGCTCTTGTATTTCCATGACATGTCACATACACCCTTTCTCACCCTTTCCTGGTCACCCAGCTTGCCTCAGTGTTTTTGGTGGCTCTTTTGCAGGTAGGATATGGTTTGGTCTTGCTTTCTGTCTTTGCCTGGCAATGTCTGACTTTTCACTGGTTTGTTCAGACCATTTGTATTTTTCAAGCACTTACAGAAAAGGAAGCTATACAACATGGTCTCCACACAATCTGTTACTGGGTTATAGCTTCCAAAGAAGGGGAAGTGTGTGTGTGTGTGTGTGTGTGTGTGTGTGTGTGTGTGTGTGTGTGTTGGTGTATTTTCATGTGCCATGGAGCGTATGTGGAGGTCAGAGAACATCTTGCAGGAATTGGTTCTTTCCTTCAACCATATGGGTCCTTCGGGATATCGAACTCAGGTAGTCAGGTCTGGTAGCAAGTACTTTTATGCACTGAACCATTTCACCTGTCCCCACCTGCTTCTTAAAGTGTCCTCTCCATAGCTTAATCAACAACCACCACCAAACACAGGTATGGTGGTGCACATCTTTAATTCTAGCACTCAGGAGGCAAAGGCAGGTGTTGGTTTGTTTGTTTTTGCTTTTATTTTTCTAATTTGTCTCTTATCTCAGGTGAAGTCCCTCTTAAGAATTTCTGCTGGATGGTTCCTACATTATGTTGTTGGTGTGGTCACCAGCCTTACTGCTTTCTCTGTGTTTCTTTGGTTCATTTTACTTGCACAGCGATTTTATTTTTTTGGGTTTTGTTTTTGTTTTTTGGTTTGTTTTTCTGGAATACTTCATTTCTTGCTTGTTCTGTTACGATCAGCATGTTTTATCCTGTCCTGTAGTCTCCTCAGCAGCAGCCTCTGGGCCTCTGATATATTTGGGTCCAATAGATGATTCTGTCTGAATGAGGTCACAGACCACAGATCTTGTTTCACTTTCCATGTGTTTATGTGTCAAGCCAGGTGGCATCTCCCTGGTGGTTTGTGTTGCCTCTGATGTTCCTGTGAGTACTCCCGGGAAAGCACGTCCTTTAAGCCATTGCTGACATCTTCTCTTTGCTCTAATGTCTTCGCTTCTCCTGGAGTAGCCATCATCCACATTTGTCAGAAACTTGAAGGC
>CABHPR010154721.1:0-15729 GCA_902168415.1 Peromyscus melanophrys | reverse complement strand
ATCTATCTATCTATCTATCTATCTATCTATCTATCATCTATCTATCATCATCATCTATCTATTTAACTGTCATCTATCTCTCATATATCTTTATCTATCTCTCATCTATTTACCTATCTTTCTATTTATCTCTCATATATCTATCATCTACCTCTCTATCATCATCTCTCTCATCTATCTATCATCTATCTATCTTATCTATCTGTCTACCTACCTACCTTAATGAGTTGATTTATTCTGAGTTCCATGGACAACGATTCTTAAGTTCACTACAAAACGAAGAGGCTGGGGATGTGGCTCAGTTGATACAGTGCTTGTATAGCATACATGATGAGGCCCTGGGTTCGAATCCCTGCACTGCAGAAGCTAAGTGTTTTCAAACATACACGTAAGTCCAGCATGTGGGTGGGGGGTGGGAGAACCTGAGACTAGATAGGTCACGGACCCTAGGGGAGGAGCTGTTTTCTTAAATAGGAGTCTGGTACTCTTTCACAGGACACGAAGATGTCAACCATCCTTAACCGTATGCCAGAGGGCAGAAAAGTTAGTCTGCCAACGGAATGTGGCTTATCCCCCTGTTTGTGACTGGGTCTCAAGTAGCCAAGGCTGGCCTTAAACTCATTCTGTAGCAGAGGTTGACCTTGAACTTCTCCTCTTTGTGCTTCGACCTCTCAGCTGCTGGACCTAACGGGTGTGTGCTGCTACACCCAGCATCTGTAGTGCTGGATACGGGTCTAAAGCAGACAAGAATCCCAGCTCTGAAAGGAGAAGTGGACACAAAGTCCCACCCCTAACCAAGAAGCTATTTGCAACTGATGCTGGTGGGAAAGGGGGAAACCAGCTTTCTCCAATGGAGTGTCACTGGGTATATCAACCACAGTCCCATGAACGGTCTTTGACCCAGAAGCAGTCGGGCAACATAAAGCAGACTCCAGGGGTTTTCATTTCCTGTGCTGTTCTGTTTTGTCTTGAGTATTTTCTTTTTTTGTTCTGATTTTGAGTTTTATTTTTTTTTTTTTGAAAGAGAAAGAACATGTCACTGAGTAGGTAGAGAGGTGGGAAGAATCTAGGAAGGAAAGAATATGATCAAAATATATTACATGGAAACAGTTTTTCGATAGAAAAAAAAAAGAAAACAAACCCTAATCGTGAAAAATTTTGTGTCTATAAAATAAGTTGCCAAATTTTCTACTTAATGACCCAACATTTAAGAAAGGATGTTGGTTGTATGTAATCTGTATGAACCATGCTTCTAATCGCAGCACTTGGGAAACAGAGATAGGTGGATCTCTGTGAGTTCCAGGGCAGCCTGCTCTACGTAGTGAGTTCCAGGACAAGCAGGGCTCTGTAGAGAGACCCTGTCTCAAACAAACAAACAAACAAACAAACAAACAAACAAACAAGCAAAGAGATTAATTTTTAATATAAATCTCCATTCTCATAGAATGTTTCCACAATTAAAAGTGACTATCTTCCAAGACTATGTGATCCCATGCTTTTAAATATTTTTTTTAAATTCTTTTCACCTTTATTTAGTATGTGTGCTAAATAAATTCACACACATGAATGCCATACCATGTATCTGGAGGTTGGAGGACAACTTGCCATAGTTGGCTGTCCTTCCTCAGGTGAGTCCTGACAATCAAGCTCAGCTCATCAGGTGGGGCCTCCTGCATCTTTACTGGCTCATCTTCATGATGGTTCACTTTTTAATTTTTTTTTCTTTTTTAACAGTTTTGCTTTTGAAGGTGCAGGCTCTTTAGAACATCAACTTGGAGGCCTTCCCCAACTGCTTTCTGGAGATCTACCTCATGTTTCTGTCTGGAAATGAAGGTAGCCGTCTTCTCCATAAACTGGCTCCTTCTCCTAGCCCCTTTTGCCCACTATACCTCTTTGCTCCTACTTTTCTCTTTGGCCTTGGACTAGCAATACTCTTCGAGGGAACTTCCCTTTACAGCTTCAAGTTTTCAAGGACCTCTTTCACTCCCATCCTTAACTCTTGCTGGCCGTTATCGTCACGTGGACCCTTCTAAGGGACAGTGACCGTTGTCTAACTGGGAATGTCTTAGTGAGAGAAGATTGTGCTTACCCCTCCCAAAGTTACTATTTTGTATGTGCTGGCTTCCTGTCTCTGTGGCCTCAAACAGTACCCTTGACTTCTTCTCTAACAGCCTCATCTGTCAAAGTCATGGTCGTCAGTGTTACCTTATGACCCTTGATTGGGAAAGATGAGGGACTCCACTTCCATTCTTCCTCTTTCAGAGTTTTTCAGCTTCCTCTAGCCAATCCTGGACTTTTATATCACCAGAGTTGGTGGTGCAACATGGGAGCTTCTAATGATTTGGTACTCTTTAGCAATTGTTCATTTGTAATACTTGTCTGGGGATGGCCCACTCTGCCCTGAGCCTTGGGAGGTGTTTGCTTTCTTCTTTCTCTCCATGCCTCTTGGAGGACAATGCTCCCAACATCATATTTGAATGGGTTCTCTCCTCTTTTTACTCTACCGTGTCCTTCAGTATCCCTGACTGCCCCCCCCCCAATATCAGTCATATTTTCTAGTCTCATGATTCCCGTTGTTTACCTTCTCCTGCGCATCATGCTCTGATCATTCACTGTCATATGAGGTACCCGTCTTCATGTCTGCAGGAGAGGGCTTTATTGAGAAGAATAAATGTTAGGATTTACCTCAGGTAGTTTCATTCCTTTAGAGAACAATATTCTTTATTTTAACCTTGGAAGGTGGAGTGGGAATACCTTTTGACTTCTGGGTGGTTGGCTTGCTAAGTTGGAGAGAAGAATTGTCTCCATGTGTAGACTTTCTAGGAAGACACCGATCCCATTTGTCTCCATCATCTTTCACTTGGACTCAGTATCCAGAACCCCCGAGGTGCTGGGAGATTGTTTCATCTGCGCTTGAAGTTCCACAGGCCTCTCTGATCAGTGTCCTCATGCCTCAGGTTATAGTCCACGAACTGTCAGGAATGAAATAGCCCAAGACTGCTTAAAAAACAGACCAGGGGAAAACTAGCGTCACCATATCCTTCACAGTGATGATAGCTATTGTTTTGTGCAATTTATTTTCCTGTGCACAAATACAGACACAGGTGGAGACATATACTACATTTCCAGGCAAAACATACTGCTTACTGTAGGCTGAGGAAAAGAAGTAAACACCCTGATGTTGTGGGAATTTGCTCGGCCAATGACCTTGGAGCATCTGACCCGATAGAGGTGTTTTTTTTTTTTTTCTGGGTATGTGACAGCTTAAAACTGAGGAGGGGATGTGTTCTCTCTCTCTCTCTCTCTCTCTCTCTCTCTCTCTCTCTCTCTCTCTGGAGACCATAGGGCTGGTACCATTGACCCCCCAGGCAGAATGGAGGACAAGAATAGCTGTTTACTTTGTTCTGTATCTGTGAGTGCATTTCTCCCCATTTTATATTATTATTATTATTATTATTATTATTATTATTATTATTATTATTATTATTATTATTTGGTTTTTCCAGACAGGGTTTCTCTGTGTAGCTTTGCACCTTTCCTGGAACCCACTCTGTAGCCCAGGCTGGCCTCAAACTCACAGAGATCCACCTGCCTCTGCCTCCTGAGTGCTGGGATTAAAGGCATGCGGCACCACCGCCCGGCTTCTCCCCATTTTATATCTTTATAAATCCTTGATACATTTTAATAGACTCTTGTGGATTTGCAGAACCCCTGACTGTGGGAGCCTGTGGGAGTCCAGCTCTGACCTGCTCCCACCTCTCGAAGGGTTCTTGGGTGGAGGAGAGAGGAATGAGGAAATATTAGGTAGAAAGATAGACCTAGACAACGAAGGGAAAGACAGAGACACAGGATAGCATCAGGAGGGCCCTGGATCAATACCCAGCCACCTAGAACTTTATTCAGAAAGACTTTTTATAATATGCTAAGGAGAGAAGCAAAAGACCTCCTCCTTGCAAGATCAGAGCACAACTGTACAGCCAAGTGTAGATCCTTCCAAACATCTGGTAGGCATGCCCATGGCCAAATCATCCCTTTATGCAGCCCTGCTGGATAAAGCAAGCTCCGATTCTCCGACCCTGAGTGAGGTCTCACTAGATAGCCTCTGTGGGTCTCCACACCTGACCCATGGAAGGCATATCTTCTCCCACCATGCTGTCACAGTCAATATTTTTCACCATACCTTGACTATCTTAAAAATCTGTTTTAATGCCTCTTAATGTTTATTGGTGGGTAATCCAAACTATGATATCTGGGTGGGACAGGTGCTAATGAATGCAATGGAAGGTGGACCTGAGGCCCCTGAGGGCTCCAGCAATGCCAAACGCCAGTTTTTTTTTTATGTACAGGATTAAGGAATTATCTTGTGGGGTGGATAAAATAGGGTGATCCTCCAGTGGATGAACAATGGGGGGCTTCAGAGTATTAAATATTTGAACCTACCAGGGTGGCTGTATTTTAGGATCTGTAATTTTACCTGTAGTTGTGAGGAAGGAGGAAGAAAAGGAGGTCAAGATGTCCCCCCTTTTATTTTGAACCAGAAGCCCTATGGTTTTGATTTTGTAATTTTCTTTTCAAAAATTTGCACTTTCTCCCTTGAAATTTACAGTGACAATGATGTGACCAGCCTGCTCTTTCCTTCTTACAGCTAAACCTCCCCTGATCCTGGAAACAGGGGAAGAAGAAATTTGAATAATTAAACACGAATTAAATTTTTGTTTTTCTGAAGTAGTTGGATGGAGGAAGGTCGAAGGCTGTCGTCAAGTTCTAGACTTGGCCCGGCTTGCCTTCTCTCCTTAGATTCTCACCTGTTGCACGGAGAGGAAGGAGCCCTGTCCACATGCACCTGCAGCTCACTTCTGGCCACCATTGCTTTTCCGGTTCTGAGGCAAGAGTTACTCCCCTGGAAGGCAGTCCCCCAACTCCCCCCCAGACTTACCTTTCTAGAGATGGCCAGGACAGGAGTGACCAGTGGCTCTCTAGGTCTCCTAGAATTCTGGGTCTTGCTGTTCCATACAGGAGCTCGTCTGTGTCTTTGTGCAGGGTGATGGAATGGCTTAGAGAGAAAGAGAGTCACTTCCAAGTTGGGGAGGAGGCTGGCAGAATAGATTTGTGACCGCCAGATTTGCCCAGCTGTTTCCAACCCCCAAGCATACTTCAAGTTCAAAACAACACTTACATCATCAAAATAGAAGTGTTTACAGCACTAATCCTCCTTCGGCTTTGGCTAATACAGTCATTAGTCTGGTGACAAAGGGAATGTGTCCTGTGTGGCACCACATCTGGGAAGATCCAGATATAAGTGTAGGCCTTTCAAGACCACAGGGTTGGAAGTGGTGAGTGACAAGGTGCCAGTACCCTCACTTCAGCCGCCTCTGGACCATAATCTCTCAGGAATGCTCTTGTTATACTCTGCGACTCCTTCCTTAGCCCCAACAAGAATGAAGTTGAGTGAACGTATGTGAGATTCTTTGACTGTTTTTGATGAAGACACCTAATGGTGGAGCTTTGGTGACATGATGATTTGTCTTTTGTGCTGAATGTTATTTCTCCTACTGTTTGGGTAAGTCCCTTTAGGGACCCATCTCTGGAGTCAGACCACACTGGCCAGCAGGTACCCCTTCAAAGGCTGTTTGTTGTTAGTGGTGGTGTGCAATGTTTGAATAATGCTCGGAAATGAGTGTAGGTGATGGAGAGATGGTTCAAGCAGGAGAGTTCTTGCCTTGTGAGTGTAAGGACCCATGTCTGATCCTCAACAGTGATGTAAAGAGCCCAATGTGGCAGCACAGGCCAGCAATCTCAGCACTTGGAAGGTAGAGACAGGAGGATCCTGGGTGTCGACTAGCCAGCCTAGCTGAACTAGTGAGGTCCAGGTTCAGTTAGGTGGAGATAGATTGAAGAAGACACTGGCTGCCTACCTCTGGCATGCTCACACACACACACACACACACACACACACACACACACACAGAAACAAACATACATTGCACGCTAAAGAAATATAAATAAAACGAGTCAGTATCTTTTTTTTTCTATTTTTTGTTATTGGTCTTTGTGCATGATTCATTATTCTTGTTATTTGTAGGATCTGGTAGTTATAAAACACTTAACCTGAGTTATCTTATATAATTTATATAGCTATATTTATATAATTATGAGATGCGGCATAAAATTAAATATTTCCCTGAGGCATTTTAATAATATATATATGTAGATATTTCAGAAGGAATTGTGCCTGTATATATGTGTGTGTATATGTATGTATATTGAATTAGCATCCCACCATATAGCCCAGGTTTCCCTTATATTTCAGATGTCTTCATCTCTGCTTCCCAAATGCTGGTATTAATGTATGACCACCATGCCCAGCTTACTTTATTCTTTTTTTTTCTGCTTTAGTGTGTTCAGATTTTTGTACACAAAAATCTTTTCTCTTGGCCTTGTGTGGTAGAGCTTCTCTGCTACAGAATGGGAAACTGAGGCTCCAAGAGCCAGATGAGCTAACCCACTAGAATTAGGCAATATGGAAAGTCCCATTGTTCCACACTGACTCCCATGACTTACAGCTGGTTTCTTGCACTGTCCTCCTGGGCTTGTTGAGTTCTTCCTATTTATTTGTATGCGTACCTATTTATTTTTACGTGTACCTACTCATGTTGACATCTTTGCCCTTTTCTGAGAAATGGATGCCCCACGCTCTGCATGAAGCCCAAAGTCTAAAGTCTTTGATTAAAAACCCACCTGCAGTCACCCATTCTTCACTACGAATTTTGACTAAACAGATGAGTCCTTTTCGCACTGGATGGTTCCACCTGTAACCGCCCTTATGTGCCACGAATGGCAGCCTGGATGAGCCTTGTGAGACAGGGGTGTTCCTTCCAATGTTTAATTCTTGTTCTCTCCTTAGTTGGCTTTAAAAACCCCATGCTTATTTTCTCACCCTCTCTTTGTTTCTCCCCAGAGTGGCACCCTTGTCTTCCCAGAATGTGATGATTCACCATGGCCAGACCCAGGAGTACGTGCTCAAGCCCAAGTATTTCCCAGCCTCGAAGGTGGTCTCGGGAGAACAGTCCACAGAAGGGGCTTTCTCTTTAAGATATGGGCAGGATCAAGGCACTGCACCCTTTCAGGGTGAGTATCTGCTCAGACAGCCATTTTCCTGTTAGAGACTCAGAGTTTGGAAACATTTTCTTTGGTTTAGATGGCTGTAATGTGTCACAGTAGATAAAATTCAAGAGTCATTAAAACACCTACTTTGGTTCCTAAAACAACCAGACAGCAAATTTTTTAGCATGGTTTCCTTATTCAGAGGAAAGACATTTTTCCGGGACTTTGGAAATAAATCTGGAGTGACTTGCCTGAGATTCTGTTTCTGCAGGATTTCTTCTTCTGGGAGACGTGTTCCCTCTAATTTTAGGTACAGCTGCATGTCTGACATGTTTGTATTGATAAAATGTTTTCTTTAGTGAAGCTGCCAAGATCCATCCCCTGTGAACGGCCGATTTGTCCTGCACGACTCTCTGAGGTTCACCTATGGTAGCTATTTTCATGCTGAAAGGTCCACCTAGTCTTCAGTCTACCTCGCAGATGGCGGGGTGGACTTGCCGGGATTTGTAAAGGACTATTGTATCTGGGGCCAGCTTGGTTGGTATCTCCCTGTGTGAAGCTCAAGGACACAGACGCTGGCTGGAAGGGTAGGGAATGTGATGATTTGTGGTTTAGGTACTACAGAGTGTCTGCTGGCAGCGTCTGCGGAGAATGCGCTGGAGCGAGACTCAGACCATTCAGAGGCGAGACCTAGACTTCACTCTCTCATGCCAGCAGCTTCCTGCTTTAGTCCATGTTGACTGATTGCCTTCACCGTAACTGACCAGAGAATGTGCCAGGTGTGAGGCAGAGAAGGAACTCTGTGTTACTAGCAGGAACAGTGCAAATAGCCCAGGGAGCGTTTTGCTACTGTTTGACGCTTTAGAAGTTGGAATCTGCTATGGATTTGATACTCTAGGGCTGCCCCCACCTCCCATTCTCCACTATGACCCTCTGGTGATTGCCACTTTTTAAAAAACTTATTTATTTTTTACTTGATGACTCTATCTTCATGTATACCTGCATGCCAGAAGAGGGCATCAGATCCCATTATAGATGGTTGTGAGCCACCATGTAGTTGCTGGGAATTGAACTTAGGACCTCTAGACACTGAACCATCTCACCAGCCCCAACACTTACTTTTTTACAATAGAAAATTCAATGGCAGATTTGTTTGTCTACACTTCATCTTTTGAGAAAGTTCTCTTCAGGGGCTGGTGGCTGGGCTCCAGAGTGGTAGTTTGGTGTGGCTTATTGGGATGATGAGATGAGTAAATCAGGACCTTAGGGAAGGGTGTAGAAACCACTGGAATCATCTCCTTGTCAGGCAAGACAGTTTCTTGTCAGTCACAAAAGAACCGCTGTAACCACCATGTCCCTTAACACCCTCTGAGTTCTTCGGGGTATGTTCCTTCTTTGGAAATCTCCCCCACAAGCATGCAGTGTTCTTCTAATTCTGATTTTAAAAGTGAACAAAAGGAGGTGCTTATTATGTCCTGGGATCTCATATAGATAAACACCCTTTGAAAGCTCTCTAAAGTTTGGGAGTGATAAGAAGGGAATTTTTGAAACCTTTCGATCATATGGATAGAGGTAGGAAATTCTCAGCTAGATGGAAAAGTCGGGAAAAGATGGCTTGATGGTCACTGGAAAGAAAACGAGATATGATGCTCTTGGTTGGTTACTGTTGACTTGTTATTCAAATGTATTTCTCTCTCTCTCTCTCTCTCTCTCTCTCTCTCTCTCTCTCCCCACATACACACACACACACACACACACACACACACACACCCTATCTACCTACTATCTCTGTCTCTGTGAGAATTTAAACTCTAAGACCTTGCCAAGCTGTCTTCTGGAAAATGAAGCATTTTTTTCTGTGTAGTAGGGAGCTAGTGAAGGCTATAGTGAAGTAGACAAACTCATGCCCTCAATAATGGTGCGCTCTTCTCAAACCCTCCAAAAGACAGGACTGGATTAAAAAAAAAAAGGCTTAGGAAGGACTGAAACATTAGTCACATCTGCAAGTCAGGAAGGGAAATGTGGCTATTTTTACTGCTGGTAGCACTATATTGAGACTGGAGGTCGAGCTGGAAAGCTATGAAAACAAGCCATTTTGCAGGGCTGTGAAGGGTACTAAAATAGGAATGCTGAGTGAAAAGGATAGAAAGAGACTGACGTGGGGAAAGGAACAGGAGGAGGAGGGACCCGAAAGTGTCTGTCTCCTCACACCCCCACTCTGGACCTGAAAGTGTCTGTCTCCTCACACCCCCACTCTGGACCCGAAAGTGTCTGTCTCCTCACACCCCGACTCCGTGTCAGGTCAGAGGAGAGTGAGAACCTAGTGTGGGACTGAAAGGATGGGAAGGCAGTAGGGGACATCCAGGAAAAGTTGGAGCCTTCAGTACCCTCACCCTCCTCTTCGTAGATGACTTCAAATCCAAACTGATTAACTCCAGGGCGTGCTGCGGGCTGGAGGGTGAGAGAGAAGCAGACGGTTCTGGCTTCAGAGGGACAGGAGAGATGAGGGCACTAGGACATGCTGTGCCTTGGGATGCATTGGCAGGATTGGCGTGTGCCTTCCCAAGAGTACCACCATGACTTTGGGGGACGCCACTAGGACTGAGGGAAACATTAGATTGGTAAAAGCTCGTGTTGCCTTCTCCATTGAGAAGGGGCTGTGGTGGGTGAGGAAGGCACTAGAATATGTGCATCATAAAAGCAGAAAGAAGATTGCTAGGCGAGGAAGGGCCCAAGAGAGGGAAGGTGTGGGGAGCCGCATCACTTGTTTGAAAAATCTATACGGAAACCTAATATGTTGATTAAAATAGATAGGTATATACATAGACACATAGATAGGTTAGCAGATTGACAGATACAGATAGGTACACACACACACACACACACACACACACACACACACACACACCCCAAGGTGTATAGATATGGCTGGAAAAGGAAGTGAGGTATTGTAATTCGTTACAGTTGATTGGGTCAAAATTGGTATCTTGCAAACGGCGATAATGGAGAGTGTAGAGTCCTGTTTTCTGTAGCTTAGTAAGCTCATCTGAGGGAGAGACAGCAGGACTGTGAGCCCCAGAGGACAGACACTCGGTCAAATACACTGGTCAGAATAAGGAGGTAGAGATGGTAATGGTTAGTGTAGTGGACTTGGTACGGCCAACTAACTAACTGTATGACTGCATCAAGTATAGCACTCTTCAGCTGAAACAGATCGGATGGGAGACCAACCAGTAAGGTGCTGGTGATGTGATCTCTGGGGAGGAAGCAGTGTTCTGCTGGAGTTTCCCAGAATTTCAGTGACGTAGCTCACCATCTTTGTCTGCTATATAGATATAACTTCTCAGATTTTGATTCACTATGTTTATCAGCTTTCCCAGTCACTGGGCAATGTAACACCCTACAGTGGTTTTTCTGTGGCAACCAATAAAAGGTACCTTGAGTGATAAGTTGGATCTCTACCATATTCGTTGGCTTAGAACTGAATTTGTGTGAGTTGTCACCTAAAGTATGGGCTGACACATTTGTGCTTAAGCTCAGTAAATATTTTAGGTTTAGTGTCCAAGAAAAAAAAATCGAGGTTGTTAGATAAATATTTTGGTACCTATTTAAAATGAGACCTTTAAGAAAATGTCATAGAGTGTAGAATACTGGGTAAATTGTTGGAGGCTAATGGGCTATTGTTTGCCAACACTGGTCTAGAGATTCCCCTCCCCCACCTCGTGTGTGTGTGTGTGTGTGTGTGTGTGTGTGTGTGTGTGTATGTGTGTGTGTGTGGTGTTTTGTATGTATATGCATATATGTGTGATGGTTCACTCACATATGTATGCACATGTAGGGGTCACACATTATGTTGGTTGTTTTTCTCTATTGTTCTCTACCTTATATTTTGAAATAGGGTCAGTGTCTCGCTGAACCTGGAGTTCACAGGTTCAGCTAGGCTGGCTGGTCATCCAGCCTCTGGGATATGCCTCTCTCCATCTTCCAGTGCTGGGGTTACAGTTGCACCCCACT
Organism: Peromyscus melanophrys; assembly: GCA_902168415.1. Taxonomy (NCBI): domain Eukaryota; kingdom Metazoa; phylum Chordata; class Mammalia; order Rodentia; family Cricetidae; genus Peromyscus; species Peromyscus melanophrys. Next base: position 4,611 of record CABHPR010154721.1, on the reverse strand, counting down.
ATGCCCAACTTTGATATAGATGCTGGCAATCCAAACTCAGGTCCTCATGCTTATGAGGTAAGCACTTGACCCACTGAGCACCCCACCCCCCATCTGAAGCTAGTTTCTTCATCTACTAAACACTCATTAGATTTTAGATCTGATCAACTGATAACTGGGAACAGGACATTTACACCAAAAGCTTCCCAAGAAACTCCGCTTGTAACTGCCATGCATTATCAATGCTCCTACCAACCCACTCTCCATACCATGTCCGTTCTCAGATACATCTCTATCAAGGTTGGAGGCAGTAGAAAAACAGTGGTTCTCAACCTTCCCAATGCTGCGACCCTTTAATACAGTTCCTCATGTTGTGGTGACCCCCAACCATAAAATTTGTTTTGCCCTTACTTCATAACTGTAATTTTGCTACTGGTATGAATCATAATATAAATATCACATATGGGGGGAGAGGGTTGAGGGGAAGGCTGGGGGGCTGGAAGAGGGAGGAAGAGGGATCTGTGGTTGGTATGTAAAATGAATAGAAAATTTCTTCATAATAAAAAAGGAAAAAGAATAAATATCACATATGAAAGATATCTGATATTCGACCCCTGTGAAAGGGTCATTTGACCCCAAGGAGGTCGCAACCCACAGGGTGAGAACTGCTATACTATAGAGTAAGTTTATTTTCTTTCAATGTTAAGAATGTCAGCCGGGCGGTGGTGGCGCACGCCTTTAATCCCAGCACTCGGGAGGCAGAGCCAGGCAGATCTCTGTGAGTTCGAGGCCAGCCTGGTCTACCAAGTGAGTTCCAGGAAAGGCGCAAAGCTACACAGAGAAACCCTGTCTGGAAAAACCAAAAAAAAAAAAAAAAAAAAAAAAAAAGAATGTCAGGTTGCAGGTCTTGGAAAACAGTGAATGTCAGCCCCTAGATCTTTACAGAAAACCTTATAGAATTGGTGAAAACAATGGCATGGTCACAGGGCTGGGCTGTATGTTGATATCCCCTGGATTTCTCAAAAAAGTTACAAACAGAGTGAATATATATCTAGCAATTTTAACTCTGAGTAGAATTTAAAAAAAAAACAACACATTCACACAGAGATTTGTATGTAACTGGTCATCACAGTCCAGTGTCTAATGAGAGACGATGAACTGACTGTTCATTGAATGATGAATGACCAAACAAAGGGAGGTAATTATTCCACAGAATTAATTGAGCCATTAAAAAGGAACGGAGTACAGATACTTGTGAGAACTCTAAACTTACTTGGAGTGAAGGAATCCAGACACAGAAGAATCCAGACCACATACCGTATGATTCCATGTATATGAGAAATCCATAATAGGCAAGTCCATAAAGACAGAAAGCAGATTAGTGATTGAGGGCTAGGGGGAGTGCCTACATATAGGTCAGGGTTTCTTTTTGGGTGATGGAAAGTGATGTGGAGTTGTTAGGGCATGATGATTTCACAGTCTCCTGAATATACTAAGAAGCACAGAATTCTACATTTAAAAAGGGCACATTCAATGGCATCTGAATTGTGTCTCCTTTAAACAGTAAAAATTATTTACAAGGACAACTGTCAAGCAGGTGGTTCTAAAACCTCACCAGTTCCAAGGCACAGAGAGAACTCCACGGCTCTCCAGTCTTCAGGAAGGTGAGCATGAGGACGGGTCTTTTTTCCAGCACCTTCCTTGGTGATGTGCTCAGAAGAATGCAGTTTGGAAACCAACCCCCCCCCCCATCCTTGGTTGAGTAGTATTTTTAACTCAGAGAGGGGAACCTTGAAATGGTAGAACACTCAAAGGGTGATGTTATCAAGGGGGACCCACTGAGATGATTAGAATAGCATATACCCAGGAGCGTGTGACTCAGTTGTTTGGTAATGCACACTAGAAAAAAACCTTGAGGGCCGTGAGTGTTCACATCAGATAAACTGTTGCTGTAGTCAGTGTACTGTGGGAAGCTTGGTACCTGAAACTACCGTTTCTATTACAGTGCACACTAGGATGGTTTTACCGTGAGTGATATAGGGCATTCCAGGACTTACTAGGGTTGATGGTTGCGGTACTTGCCTAGGATAGCAGGAACACAAGCCTTGCTGAAATGGTCTTTAAACCCCTGGTTACCAGTCTGAGAAGGTGATGCTGGAACTAAGAGAGAGACAATTACTCCCTTCAGTTACTTTTTAGCAGGTCTCTTAATTGGGAAGGAGCAGAAATTTGAATTATTTTTTAATATTGGGGCTAGCTAACTGGATAGCTTGCTGGCTTTTGGGATTCGGGGTTCTTCCTGTCTTTGTCCACCATCCCTTGATACAGTGCTGTGGCTACAGACCTGTGCTGCCATTCTTGGCTTTTACACGGGCTCAGAGGACCTGAACTCAGGTCTTCATGCTTGTGTGGCCAGCACTGTACCGACTGGGCCATTTCCCTGGCCCTGGCGTTGGAGCTCTCCTTGCTAATTCCAGTTGTTTTCCCACGGTAAGGGCTCAACTTTTAAGTGGGCTGCTTATATTTCAGTATCATCCTCTAAAAGTTTATTTTGATATATTCAAGGAAGCAGACGTCTTAAATTCCAGAAGAGGCATATGTCATGGTTTATAGATTAACTTCCCAAAGGTCTATAAACACAGATAACTCAGACTCTTAAGAGGCCTGAGGATTTATATTCTAATGTACTGAGATGGGGAGTGGGAAGGAAAAAGAGAGAAATATGGGTACCACAAACGCAAGGTATTGTTAAACTTGAAAAAAAAAAAAGCCCACTTTAAAAAACGTTAAATCTATTGCTGTTTAAACAGGCAGCCCCAGGCTGACACAACATGAACATAGTCCATTAGGCAACTTTTGGCAGAAGAAAACTGGGACCTCAGGAGTTGTCTTTCCCTGGATTCTGTGGTCTGTGTTGACCTTTCCCAGTCAGTCTCTGCAACAGACAGCTCAGCTCTCACCCAACAGCTTGAGGTTGGCTGACTGACTGAAATCCTCTCTCCTTCTCTAATGGGTAAACCAGCTCCCCAGGTCTCCTGAGCCTGGCTGGAGAGAAGTGCGGCAAGTTCTCACAGTGTGGTTTTGTTGTCCAAGTTCTTGCATTTCCACTGTGGTCTGACCATACTGCGTAGTCCAGCACTTGAGGAGGATGGACTATGTGGGCACATGAGGCATCTTTACACTTTCAGAGGCATGGTGACTGAATGTGTGTCTGGCTGTACTAGCCTTCAGGGTTGGGTTCAGACATGTCAGAAAACATGACAGAACATGAAAGCATGTCAGTGTGTGGTGACAAATAGCGATGGCTTGTCCTCTGGAAGAGAGAAGTTGATGGATCTGGAGTGAGGTCTTCCCATGGTTGTAGATTGATTGGTACAACAAAGAGGCAATTAGTGATGTCTGGGTATTCCTGGCTATCCAGTTGAGGGAGGGAGAGAGAGAGAGAGGACACACACATACTTACACACACATTCAGATTGAGATAGATAGATAGATAGATAGATAGATAGATAGATAGATAGAGATAGAGGAATGATATTACAGACCATTAGAGGAGACGGCCCAAATCTGAACACTGCGGGGAGAGACAGCATTTATCCCAGACAAGCCTAAGGATGCCAGCCAAGGAGGTGGGCAAGGGCATTGAGTAGAGGACTGGAGCTTATGGCTAGTTACAGAATGCTCATGAAGTGGGTGTCCACCGTGTAGCAGAGAGCATCTGTGATGGGAAAGAAGGTGCCTCAGAGCATGGAAGCATCAAGCTTATCCTGTACTGACTGGCCTTTTCCAGAAGAGGGAAGAAGCTCAGGGGTGGTAACTAGGTAAAGGGAGAAGTTGGGATGATTGATTTGGATGGGAGGAATTGTTGTTCTTGTATAGAACTTGTACAGAACTTCCCGTATAGAAGAATATCCAGTTCTTGTATAAAGGATGGATTGTAACATAGAGCCCATTAGCATGTTGGAAATGCTAGTGAGGAGGAGTTTGCCCCTGAGAAACATCATGCCCTTAATTTGGAAGAGACAAGGAAAGAAAAGCAGCAGCAGCAGCAGCAGAAGAGACCTAGCATCCTGGAAACCACACTGCACAGAGATGGACAGCTACCGACAGATGTGCTGAGGGCCTCTTAGGACATCTTTCCAGATGAACCAAGTATGAATCTGGATGGAGAGATGTCCAGGGATGTAGCTGAAGCCTCCCCTACACGGAGAATACCACCAATGGATGTACAAGTAGATACATCTTTGTGTGTTGGCTCCACATTGATTCACTGGGCATTAAATGGCAGTGGAATTTGGACCTGCCAGCTGTCCAAGAAGCTGATAAAAAAACCCCACCACCCACCACAGCCACGAATGAATAAGCATCCAGAGAGCTAATGTATGAGAACAGATTACTTTACAGAAGGAGTAATGGTAAAGCTTCATGCTTTTTCCCTTGCAAAATCAGGTTCCCAAAGCCGGTTGGTCACCTGTACACTGTTTTGTAATTCCAAACTGTAATGCCATGTGGGTGTTAGAGCTAAAAGTGGGTACAGAAAACTTACCTTCCCCTTGATGATGTCTGGCAAAAGCTTTGCTTTGGCAGCATAGGCACTAAAATATTATTATGTGTATAGACACTCTTGTAGGT
>CABHPR010154720.1:12500-40003 GCA_902168415.1 Peromyscus melanophrys | reverse complement strand
TGAAAATAAACAACAAAGCCCACAACCCAAACATAGGCTGAGCCTTTTGCACACACCCATGCTAGATGCAGGTAAAATAAAAAAAGACCTCCAGTGCTCTCTGGGACTACCCAAATGGTCCTATTTCTAGAGCCAGGTGTCATTCATCTTTGGCCACATGTACCAAAAGCAAAATGTTCTGTTAGCTTTGGGGGCTCCAAGCTCACTACAAATTGGCACTGTAGGAATGCTCACTCCTGACCAATAGAAAGACAACTGATCATATACAACAGTGCTCCCCCAAATCCATCACAAGAAATAATTGAAAAGTTTTCCTTAAAGAAGAGGGAGGGGTTGTGGCCAAGTATGTCACCTCTGGTACCTTCCCCCATCTGATGCTGACTGCCTGCTCCAAGTGATATCACATGCCACCTAGACACTCTGAGGGCCTCCTCTCTGCCTTTCTGGCTCTGGCTCTATCTGTGTCCCCTTGGTGTCTCTTTCCAACACAGCAGTCACAGAAATCCATTTTAATCACACGACAAAAGACATTGCTCCCCTCTGAAAGCCTCCTAGTTTTACTGTCCACCATCGGCTTCTCTCTACCCAGCCATACTGACCTCTAACATGCAGAACCTCTTTCTGTCTTAGTCTTTGTGCTTCTATCCTGCCTTTCTGGAATGTTCGTCACCCTCACCAACATATTAAGTTCACTTTCCAAAAATAAATATACAAACTAAACATGGCACTGCGTAGAGCCCTGAACCATAGCATCCCTACATCACCACTCCCTGAGCAGTACCCTTGATCATAGCTCCATCTGACAACGTAGTACATATGAATTAACTGTTCATTGTCTGACACTCCACAAGATACACCCCATGACAAGTGAGACATACCCCATGTCATTTTCATCTAAATTCTAACATCTAAAAGAATATAAAACAATTTGTTAAACAGATGACTGACGGACATGCTCAGGCAAAGCGAAATCCTCTTCACTAGTCTTCTCAGAACTGTTGAAATGCTAATGTGGATCACGAGCCTCCAAGAAAGGGTCATGTAGCATCACCAAACTCAGACCTCAGAGCTCTTCACCAGCAAAGCATCCTCCAGAAGAATCCTTGGGTTCAGCACTGGAGAGCTCTGCGGTGAGACACATCAGAAATAGAACATGATTCCGGTCCTGCCAATGCGGAGAAAGCTCCCTGGACAATGATTAAGGCTTCCTCTCGTGATCAGTGTTATTTGCACACCACAGAGCAGCACACATGTCAGTAAGACACCAGGACGGAACATTTATTTGGATTTTTCTTGATCCCACCGTGGGAAGGTAAAAGCAGCTTCATAGCCAGTGTTGCTGGAGGAAGGGACTTGCTTCCATCTTTGGTGTCTAGATCCAGCAGCTGGAACTAGTCACCCAGCCCTATGGGGAAATGTATGGTGTGAAGGAGAGAGGACAAAACACATCCCCCTATAGGGGAACCTTGCTTTATTTCCCACCAGACTCTCACACAGTTCACACTGAGCTTCTACTTCACACTCATCGTGAAGAGCCCTCCTTGGCTGTAGTCGTACCAAAATTGTGTGACTCTCTGAGAAAGACACGTCTAGATTTTAACACAACAGTAGTGAAGGAACTCATCACTCAAAGTCTGTCAGAGAAATGGATGCTCATCCCCTCTGCCCCGCCCCACCCAGATCACAGTGACAATCACTCTGTAATTCTCTGATGCCTGGGGTCAGCAGTCCCTGCTGAATGGTGGCAGGGGAGGGTGGTCAAGGGGACCAGTGAGAAGAAGGTACATCCCATGCCCTAAACAGCCACTCTCAAGTAGGACCCCCACTCCATCACACCTTACCAGAATACACATCACATTGCTTGGAGGGTATACACATGGGAGTCTGGGGCATAGGCAGGGACAGGCCCATTGTCCTCTTCGGCTACAGGTAGAAGAGACTGTATGCTGAAAGTGGACAGTACATGATAGTTGTCACCAACATGAGAAGATCTAACGTCACAAAATTGATCAGTGACTTAGGCTTCAACAGAACGTTCAAGACATGGGGATTTTGAGGGCTGCCCTACTTATTGGCTAGAAAAACATAACAAAACAACAAAGATACAATGTTCACTTACTGGATGGAAATGTCTTCATCTGCTGAAAATGCTTTTAGTTCTAATTCTTTCAAAGACACTCCCCCTCTCCAAATGCTCTCTAAAGGTAGGTAGAACCAAGCAGACCTCTTTTCCTAAAATGTTTCCTCATGTAGTATGGTACTGATACTGCACTATGGCCAGGGTTCAACCATCAGCCATTGCAGGTGTGGGGACAGGCATTTATGGTGTGCCATCTGGGTGACATATAGCATTTATAAAATACTCCACACACACCTTTGGCCCTCATAAACTACTTCGTATGGGTAGAGCACTAAGTGTGTTCAAGCCACAAAGCAATGATCTCACAGTTTTGGAGGTTGGAAATCACAGTGTTGGTGTGGCCTGGCTCCCTCTGAAACCCTCGGAGCTTCTCACCTTGCCATTTCCCAGTGTGTTATGGTGTTCATGGGTCCCCAGTGCTTCTCGTCTCTGTGTAGTTCTACTCTCCACCTCAGTTGTCACAGGACTTGCTCCCTATGTGCCTGTGCCCAAGTTCCCCTCTTCCCATAAGTCTACCAGTCATGCTGGTTCTCCACCTTAATGGCCGCAAAGATCCTATTTCCAAACAAGGTCGCATAGATATTGGGATTGGGTTCTCAATACACATATCAGGGAGACACAATTCAACCCATAGCAATCTCAAAGAGAACTGACTGTACATGAAATAAACTCATATTTGATCAAATTTGTAATATATGTCGCTGGTGTTTATTCTGTACTCACTTCTCGACACATCTCCAAAATGAGACTTACAGGTCATTCCAGCCTCAGGGACACTTGCTGCTCTCCCAGAGGACATGAATTTAGTTGCCAGCACCCACATCAAGTGCTCACAACCACCTGTAATTCCAGCTCAGGCTATCCTGACACCCTCTTCCGGCATCTGCAGGCAGCTGAACATGCATGACTTATGTATACGTGAACACAGATCACACACACACACACACACACACACACACACACACACACACACACACTTTTTTATGAAAAAGAGAGAACTGACTACAAGCACAAATGAAAAGAATCCCAGAACTTTCCCTGGCTTCATTCTTACACTGGCCCCATCACTGAAAGCTCAGTTATCAGTCATGTGTTATAACATTATAAACAGTTACACCTTGGCAACTAATTCTCCAACACACATTGTCATTTTGAATATTCTCGTGAGAACAAAATGTTAGTTGATACCATAATCATAAATTCACAAGGACCATCAAAAGGATAAAGGGAAGGACAGCCTTCACTCACACCCCTTGCTTGCTAGTTAGCAGGGACCCTCAGCTAATCATGCTACTTCTCAGGTCAAACAGGATGATGTTGAGCTAGTGGAAAACACCAGCAGAGAGCCCAAAGTCAGCCAATCCCTCTTTATGCTAAACAACTAAATCTACTTAAAATAAAAACCACAATTAACCAAACTAACAATTTATCTCCATTTTCTTTAGGGGAGAAATGTTGGACTCAGACAGTATATCCATAGATCCCTAGGTCAAATAGCAAAGCATAGTGAGACTTCAGCTAGAAACCAGAAAATACAGTCTTTCTTACCATGAAGGGTTAAGTGCTAACAAGGCAACCCAAGGAAAACCGAATTAGTCTCTACAGAATATGAATATTTCACTCTGCAGAAGAGAATATTGTCCTGCTTAAGACTACTATTGCTATGATGGAACACCATGACCAAAAGTAAGTTGGGGAGGAAAGGGTTTATTTGGTTTATGCTTCCATATCACTGTTCATCATCAAAGTCAGGACAGGAACTCAAAACAGGGCAGGAACCTGGAGGCAGGAGCTGATGCAGAGGCCATGGAGGGGAGCTGATTACTAGCTTGCTCTCCATAGCTTGCTCAGCCTGCTTTATTATAGAACCCAGGACCATCTAGACTCACCATGGGCTAGGCCTTCCCCATCAGTCACTGATTAACAAAATGCCTTACAGACTTGCTTACAACCGGATTTTATGGAGGCATTTCCTTAGTTGAGGTTCCCCTTCTCAGATGACTCCAGCCTGTGACAAGTTGACGTAAAACTAGCACAAATATGGTGAGGAATGGAATGTGAAAAGCCTCTGTGCCCAGAAACATTACATAAACACAATCACTACAACACATTTCCTGAAACCAACTTTTGCACATGTTGCTCATGTCTAATCTGGCCTTGTCTCCATCCCCCATCTCTCTGTTCCCATATTCTGATCACTGCCTCAGTTCCTCTTTTATCCTTATGTGGAAGATATCATTCCCATTTCATTTCTGTAACTGTAAAGTGCGTTACTTTCATCATATGACTTTGTCATTATTTCAAAAAAAACCCAAGAATTTCAAAAACCCTGTTTTAAAATATCCTAATGTTGCTTTCTCATCTTATGATCATTTGCTGACTCTGTCAATCAAGTGGGCCAGAGCCCACCCCAAAAAGGTTTCCTGTGCTCTGTAGAGCCAAACACTTGCAAAAACATATGAAAAACAAATAGCTCTAACATTTTCCTACTTTGTTGCATAAACTAAGTGTGGATGACCTTTTCTTCAGGTGTGACTTTTACATACTTTGGTTTTCTGTAAAGTTTAAAAGGATCTGTAGACGTTTTACTGACTTCAAAAACAAAATAAATTTAGCTATGGGTAGTTCACATGGGTATAATGCCAACATTCAGGAGGCAGAGACAGAAGGATTGCTGCAAGTTTGAAGCCAGTCTGTTCTACATGGTGAGTTCTAGGCCAGCTAGAATTCACAATGAGACACTTTATCCAAAAAAGAATAAAAAATTTAAATGTGACCAATATTAATGGAGCACTATGGAAATTAATTCTGCTAAGAAAACTTAAAGGGCTCCTTAAGTACTCTTCATACATCTTATGCAATCAGTCCTCAAATTTTTTTTCTTATTTAATTATAATTATTTTAAAACATGGGATGCTTCTCTAATTTGGATGTCACCCTTGTGTGGGAACCATGTTAATCTTCTCTGTGTTATTCCAGGCACAGTACATGTGCTTCCAGACAGCACTTATGGAATCAGTTCTTCCCCACTCAACACATTGCTGAATGAACATGTCATTTGAGAACTATTATTTACTTGTTATATTTAGATTGTGATTTTGTAAAATCTGACTCTGGGTCAGCCCACTGATGTTTCCTAAATTGTATTTAGTGGCCTAAAGGTTAGCATTATACTCACAGAAGTAACTGTATATTAAACACTTAGATTTACAAGAAAAACAAGTTTGTACCATTGTCCAATGCCAGAATTAAGCAAAAAGCCTAATTCTTGCATTTTGTAGCCCCATATTATTCTTGAAGAAGCTTCCAACCATGTTGTTAGTCATTTCATTTCTGAAGTGCTCATTGATTTTTTAAAAAAGAAGTTAAGTATTAGAGTTGTTTATTTTTCCATTGAACTGTTTAGTCTCTTCTGTTAGCATTTAATCACCTTGCGACTTCATTTGGGGGAGCCTGCATTAATTCAAGGGTACAATGCATCTCTTGAGCTCTTGCTAATCTCTGAACACCTTCATTCTTTTGGTGTTGGGTGTGTTCTGATAGATTTCTGCTTTGTGTCATGTACACTTCAGGTACAATGAGGAAGGTCCCTGCTTCATGGAGCTTACATGCTAACAGTAGAAGGAAAGAAAATAGGTACACGAAAACAAAGCATATAGTTTATATATATATACTATGAAAAAAATAGAATAAAGCAAGGAGACTGAGGGAGAGATCGGGCCATAGCTATAATCAGACAATTCAATTGGGGCTTGTTGAGATGAAAATTATAGGAGACGAGAGTCACTTGAAATGATATATGGAGCAAGAATGTCTGAAGCAGAAAAGAGAGAGCAGAACCCCTAAGTGAGGAGTACACGTGGTGCATCAGAGGAACAGGAGGGTTCCGACAGTGAGGCTGGCATGGAGTAACAAAAGGGATAGCAGAGGGTGAACTCACAAAGGCAGTGATTCAGGTAAGGACTTGGCTTTTACAGAGTCCCGAGCAGAGGAGAGATGTGATGTGACTTCACTCCAGGCAACGCTCCAACTGCATCACTGGATCTTAGATGGACAAGGACAGGAACAGAGATACCAAACAGGAGTGGCTTTGGTACGTCAAGCTTTCAGACAATTGTTGGGGGGCAGCAGTAGACATGGTGAGAAGTGGTCAGATTCCAGTTATAATTTGAAGCTAAAGGCACAAGGACTTCCTGAAGTAGGCTGAGAAGAAAGTGAGAAAGTGGAGTGTGTATTTCCATCCACAGAGTTGAGGGAGGGTAAAGAAGCAACAGGGACTGGTGTGAGGTATAGAGAAGGGTCGGGAGTTTGGCTTTTATATCTATCAGATAGCCAAGAGAGAAGTGGGTACCAAGATGAAAACCAGCAGACAGGAGTCTGGGCCACAGGTAAGTACTTGGGAGCTGATGCAGATGACTGGATTTTAAAGACAAAACAATGAATGAAATCACCGGAGGAAAAGAGAACACCGTGGGAGTAAGGAGACTAGAGGAGAAGAGAGCATTGCAGCCTGCTCATGCAGGCTATGAGGCCGGGGGGAAGAGGATATGCCACCAATGTCAAACAAGAAGGGGTAAGACAAAGAGTGTGACATCATTGGGCATTGATATGAAGACCTAGCAAAGAGCTATCCAATTGTCAGGTTCTAGACAAGAGACTGAAAGGAGAAAATTTAACATAAATAATGATCAAGCTAACAACTAACGAAAAGATGAAAAGAGATCTAAGGTATCATGAAGGTGGCAGCTGCCAGAAAAACTATATCTCCTCCTGATTTCAGGACGGGGAGGGGGGGAATAAAGGTGAGGGATTTTAGTTCTTAACTAAGTTTAGAGGAAGGGCCCATAGATCTGAAAATCAGACTTTCAAAAAGCAGTTGCTCTTTACTGGTCTGATGGACCAAGAAGAGATACTGAGAGGAATTTTAGATCCCTGCTCTAACATGAGGATGCTAGCTATCTGCTTGAGACCGTGCTGGGCCTATACAAGGCTGTGTTTTCCTTTTCAGAGTACAAATGACCACAAATGTCATGGCTGAAGATAACAGGAACTTATCCTTTCATAGCTAGAACAGAAGTTAAGGCGTCAGCAGGCCACGCCCTCCTGGAGGCCCTGATGGAGAAATCTCTTCCATACCTCCCTGACTACTCGTGGCTGCTTGTGATCTTTGGCATTTCATGGATAATGATCTTTTTCTCCAATCTCTGTCTCTCTTTTACGTAGTCTTCTTGTAAGGACATGAGTCACTGGATTTAGGGCCTACCCTACCCCCAGTATAGCCACATCCTCACTATTTTCTCTGCATAGACCCCATTTCCAAATAAAGCCATATTCTGGGGTCCTGAGAGGACATGGATTTTATGGAGGGGGACACTGTTCAGTGCACACAGGTAGTTTCTCAACCATCTTGGAAAGTGGAAACTGGAATTCTGTGCTGAAGCAAAAGTATGCCACCATTGCGATTAGAGATTTTCTAAGGCACGCCACTCTCAAGAACCTCCACAGAGCAGACGTCCATGGGAAGCAAAGGAGAAAGGGAAGCCCTTCTCCCTCATCCAGACTCTCTATCTCCTCTTGGCCAAGCATGATACAGAGCTATCTCAGGAATCCAGGCTGTGACCACCATTTCCAGCATGACAAACAGAATACACAAAGCTGGATTTGGAGCCTAGAGACAATTTCTTAATAATTAGCCTGGTTGCTGCCTGGAGAAGAAAGATGGGTACTGAGAATTATCCCCTGGATTTAGCTTCAGTTCCACAACGAAATAAACACCCTGAGGAAATGCTGTCCTGTTTGTTCGTTAAGTCAAGCTGGTCGCACATTTCAGCACTCTGGCCAGCTCCTAAGCCCGTACTGACGGACCTCAGAGCAGCTGATGGTCATCACAAACTTGCAACCATCTGCAATGCCCACATAAAAAGATTTTAAAGACAGGATTCATCCCATTGCCCCTCTGCAGACTTTTAATATGATAGCTGCAAGTGAGTTAAAGCAGTCTTGGAAATGAATATAACTGTATTCCAGTAAGATGCCCACGAATTAGTAAAAACGGGTGGTTAATCTTTAGACTGGGTTCTCTGGAGATAAAAGAAGAAGAAATGAAAACAGTAGAAAGAAAATCAATAAATCTGGAATAAAGTCAATGCATATTTTAGAGATGTAGACACATGTGTGAGACCTCACTGAGTTTTCTGTTTGCTTTTAAATTGAAATTTATAAAGCAAGCTGATGCTTTGAATATTAAAAATTACAGAACACAGAGTCAAAACAGAAAGACTGCAGTAACGGCATTAGTTATTAGGTACATCTGTGAATCTTAATTATGTAAATTAGCTGAGGATAATACTTAAATTGCTATTTTGTGATCTATAAAAACATCTTCATTTTTCACAGGAAAGCAGCAACATTCCTAAGCTAATGGGAAGTTAAAATCCCAAAAGTCAAGTTGGAAAGAAAAATGCCTAAATTGTCCTTCACTGTTAGTTAGTATTTGAAATTTGTGACTTTCTCTTACTTCTTAGAATTAGTTATGTGCATCCAAAATAAACAGAATTTTTATTTTGTAAGTAAGGTAGAATTGTAAAACTCCTAAAAGAGGAAGCAACATGAAGAATGACACTCACGAATCAACGCAGAAGAGCCGATCAGTCTAAGCGAGCTCTGCCATGAGTCTTGACTGCTCTGGGCTGAGTTTCAGTGAGACCAGAAATTTCATTTTTACATTTGTGCTTCATCCCCTAGAGCCTGAAATACCCCCAGAGGAGCTTCTATATTTTGCTGAACACATTCGCAGCAGAAAATTAATCTAACTGGCATTCCACTGGATGTGTATCTGCTCAAGCAAAACCAAGGGAGGCATCAACTATGTGCATTATTTATCTTATTTTGAATAATGTTAGTTGCTGGTAAATATCAAAATAGAAAGCCAATAATTTGATAAAAACTTGCAATAATCTAAAGACAAACAGTTAAAGGATTTCTGGCCCATTGGTGGTGGTGGTGGTGTGTGTGTCTGTGTGTGTGTCTGTGTGTGTCTGTGTCTGTGTGTAAAATAATCATTTCATTTTGGTGATACTTCTAAACAGTCATTGCAGTGTTATAACATAGGTTTTAATTTGAAATTCAAAAAGGAAAAACATTTTCTTTAAAATTACTGACAACAGCCTAGCAGGTAAAGCCCATCATCCTGAGTTTGGTCTCTGAGATCCACATGGCAGAGAAGAGAACAAACTCCTACAAGTTGTCCTCTGACTTCCACATGTGTGCTGTGGCAAACACACACATATACAAGTAAGTTCTTTACTTATTTAAGTAAGTAGCTGCAATTAAAAATATTTTTAAAGATTTTCTTTTTTTAGTCAGGGTCTCTCTATGTAGCCCTAGCTGTCCTGGAACTCACTCTGTAGACCAGGCTGGCCTTGAACTCACAGAGATCCATCTGTTTCTGCCTCCCAAATGCTGAGATTAAAGGAGTGCATCTCAACACCTGGCAAGATTCTTTTTTTAATTTACTTGAGTGTTTTGCCCGCATGCACACATGCATACTATGTGTGTGCCTGATGTCTACAGAAGTCAGAAGAGGGTGTTGTGTCTCTTGGAACTGGAGTTACAGACAGTTGTGAGCCACCATGTTGGTGCTGGGAGTGGAGCTCGGGTCTTCTGCAAAAACAGCGAGTGTTCTTAACCACTGAGTCATCTCTCCAGTCAATCAACCAAATAAATGTGGACATGATGGGTTATCTTTCTTAATTTATTTTGTTGTTGTTATTTTGTGTATAAATGTGTGTAGTGTACATACACAAATGTTCATGCATGTGCATGCAGAGGCCACAGGTCAGTGTTGAATGTCTTTCTCAGTTCCTCTCTACTCTAATTTTTGAGACAGGATCTCACTCTGAAACTAAAGACCACTGATGGGCTAGACTAGCTAGCCAATTAACTCCAGTGATCCACCTGCATCTGCCTCACTAGTTACTGAGATAACAAATTCATGCCATCACATTCTGCTCTTACATGGGTTCTAGGTTGCCAAACTCAGGTCCTTATGCTGTGTAGTGGGGACTTTACTTACTGGTTTATCTCTCCAATCTTTCTCATAAATTTCAATACACAATTTGCTAATACTGGCTAGGTGTGATGCCCCATGCCTGTAATCCAAGTTCCCAGAAGGCAGAGGCAAGAGACGTTAAGAGTTCAAGGCCAGGCTTAGTTTACATAGCAAATTCAAGACATATAATGAGATCCTGCCTCAAACGGCAAAACAAGTTTGAGGAAATGTGTGTCTATGCAAAGAGGGATTTGGATCTGGAGCACTGTTTTCTCGTAATGTGTTTGTTTTGTTCTAAGTCAGAATAATATTGGTCTCATGAATGAGCAGGGAACAGTCCTCCTCTGCTAATCCTAGAAAAGCTTCCACAAAATAGATATTACTTTATTCCCAAGTGTTTAGTAGAATATACATTAAAATTTTAGTCGCACATTTCACAAAGAATCATGAGGATTAAGTGAGCATTCAACATATATTCGCTATTACAGCTAACCTATTACTCTAATCTTGTATAAGTAGTTAGCATGTTAATAGCACCCACAGGCCGTCTTTCTATGCCATAGGCTGAAATGCAAACCCATGTATGTTGTCCTGAAGTAATGATGGTGCCAGCATCCAGAGATTAAACAAGACCAGAACAAAAAGTATTTAGATTTCTTTGCAACAATATTTATTCACCCAATTAAGACATAGTTAAGAATCACTGATATTTTAAGAGAATATCACCAGTCTACTACTCAAAACATTGTTTCAAAGTTATTCTTTCAATTTCTGTATGCTCAGGAAAAATGCCATTTCCTAGAGTTGTGAAGCTGGGAATAAACTCAGATGCAGATGAATAATATAACAAGATTCCTTTTTCCTTTGTCCGTCTTTCAAGTCAGTGGCTAGAAAAAGGCACAAGGACTAAATGAAGAACGTTAAATAATGGATCAAAGGCACTGTCATTTTGGAAATCTATTAAACAACATGCTGAATATTTTAGCAGTATTAATTATGCATCATTACACACGCCATTACCTTTTCAGACATCCCTGTGTGGTTTTGCAGATTTCAACATTATAACAGAACAGGTAATGGAGCAGTGAGGCAAACAGGTGCTATAACAAAAAGCATTTGTGTAAATGTCTAATAGAATATTAATGAACCAAACTAATGGGAAGAATTCTAGCTCTTCCAAATGTTAAGGCTTCTGCTGGCTACGAGCAGAGGATAACTCAAGCCTTCACAACCCTAAGCCAGTGGGGATCACAGACACACACACCAGTGAGGACCTCATAAATAAAGTCAAGGTCGTGTCTCCTGTTTGGTTAATAAAGAATATTTATTGAACATCTCTCAGTAAGCTTACAAGCAAACTGTCTAAGCCAAATTACTGTCTACAGTGCTGACGGAGCGGCACAGAACATGGAGAGCCCTTTGGCTTATAGACAGAGCCTGATTTCAAACAAGCAGACACATACCCACTAGTTGAGGCACTGTGGCCTCATGTCAGCAGTGGATTCTGTCTCTTCACTTCTGCACCCCTTGTTCCAGGCTCAGCATAGTCCCCTGTGTCTACAGGGGGACCTTCAAGAACCCCAGCAAAAAAAATTGACATTCATAAATAGGTTGAGGACACAGTGCCTCAGTTATGCATTGGAAGGCATTTGAGTCGGACCTGGGAAGAAAGGGAAACTTCCTTTTAGTTGGTCAGGAAAGATAATGGGGATGAGCTAAGTGAGCTGCTGTAAGGGCAAGCAGGACCTTGTTCAGGAATGCAAGAAGGCCCCAAGAAGGGCATGGCACCAGCAGAACCTAGGAAGTCCAGCGTAGTTCCTCATGAAGATGGGGCCATTGATGATCTTTAGCAAAAGAGGTGTGGAGTTTTATATTTCACAAGATAACTCAGGTGAGGAAATGGATTAAAGACACTAACCAGATGTGTTACCCTAGAAACTTGTATTAATTCAGGTGAGAGAGGATGGAGGCCTGGGCTGAGGCTCTGAGAAAATGGAATAGCAAGTGCCCAGCAGCACAGCCAGCATGTCACATCCCTTCCGTTCCCTTTCTTTCAAGCCCTACAGTATTGAAAAAGAAACTTTCCAAATGCCCTAGTGGCTCTATGGAACAATCTCTCTACAATACGCCAATTACAAAGAAGTATTATTTCACATGTCCACAGGGTATAGGCAATCTATTATACCTCTTTTTTTTATCACCTAAGGATGTGATTTCTAATAAAAATAAATGCATTTTGATTTAACATGTTTAAGTTAACTGTAATGAGTTTTATAACTAGTCTGAGCAGAGGCTCCAAGTAAAATGGTGGAGTAGAATCTACAGACATGTGATTGGGCCAAGGAGAAGAGTGTGTCCAAGGACAAATAGACTCTACTTAAGACAGAGAAAAAGCTTCAGAACTCTGTGGAGGCCATGCTAGAAGGGCTTTCTTTGATCAGCCCTGGAAACATATGTACAAGTAACATTAGACAGGCTGAGCAGGTTGTAGTTAGTGTGTGTGTGTGTATGTGTATATATACATATATATGATATACACTATATTTTAATATATATTATATGTAATTATATTATGATCTCAAAAATAAAAGAAATAATAAAACATATCTCTGAAACAAAAGAATGAGATAAGTTCAAATGTACTGGTGAAGAATTAAAAAATTTTATTAAAATTTTGTTTCAATAAAAAAAAAGTGCTGAGAAAAAGATGAGTGAAATATCAATAGAAAAGCCAAGATGGACACAGCTCCTGAACTGTGCTCCAGCAGGTAGAAGGAAGCAAAACCTCCTTCAAAGGTGAGCCTGGTGGCCCTGGTGAACAAGGGCCCTTGAGAGAAGACCAGAGCCCTCACGGGCCTTGAATACAGTCTCAGGTTTGCCTGAGATAGTGATTTTTCTGAAGATCAGGTCAGCAGTAGTGAGGAATATAGCAGTTCATGTGACCCTGGGCTGTGGCCAGGCGCCATCTTGACAGGAGACCTTTCAAACTGTTTAAAACTGAGCTACCTTAGGAGGCTGAGAACAACCACGATTCAGGGAGCCTAAATTTCACAGACCAAAAGTCCCAGGATGAGAGAAGACCCTGGCACTTGTAGAGTGACAGGGCCAAGTTGGAAAGTGCGGGCTGCAGGATGCTTGGCTGGGGCAGTGGGGGGCAGCCTTGCACCTGGATGCTGAGAGCTGATGTCAACCGAGAATCACATGGGAGTTTGATAGTCTCGAGCCTGAGGTCAGTGGGTAGGTCAACCTCTTGAGCCACATATCTGTCTTTCACACATTGTGAGGTGAATTCCTCCAATTAATACTTACATCTTCAAAGTATGAAGATGGGCCCTCCATCTTTCGGATCTCAGTGCTGCAACCAAAGCGTTGGGAGACACTAACAAGCCTGAGCACCAGCCACCCGAGGATGTATGATCTGAGGAATCTCAGAAGGGGGAGAGAACCTGCCCAGCTACAGACTGTGATGCCAAGTATGTCCAGTGATGGTCCCTGGTAAGCAAAGAAGGGGAGCGAATAAGAGGAAGATGGCTTGGCAGACATCAGGTACCTATCAACACTAGCCTAGGCAAAGGGGAGCTCACAAATTCAAAGGTAGCAGTGTTTGTTCACATTTTTTGTTGTAACAAGTGGAAGAGGGATATACATCTAGTGAGTAGGAGTTAGGGATGTTGTTACCCATTCAACAATGCACAGAACAGTCCTTGCAAAGAATGACCTGGTCCCAAATATCAGCAGAATTGAGGCTGAGAAATGTTGCCTTATGTAAGTGTTCAATGGCAGCCTTCAAATCACCAAGGAATTGTGGATGACTTGCACTGACTTACTCTGAATTATAGCATGGACAAATGCCTGATTTGAGCACCTCACCACAATCCACATGTTTCTTGTGACCACAGACCACACTATACCCATCTCACTTTCCTAATGATGGGCTAGCCTTACATAAAGGAGATGGCCGGCTTGTTGACAGAGATGTTGACTGGCTTCCCTATCTTCCTCCTTCTTTGAGACAGGAGTACTTCAGGCAGGGCTAGATTTTCTATGTTGACCAGGCTGATACCAACCTCCTAATCCCCCTGCTTCTGCTTCCCAAGTGCTAAGATTACAGGCATGCACCATTGCACCCAGCTTAAAATTTGTTGAAATGCCTCTTACATTTTTAAAAGAATATTTCAATTATCTACTCAAATGTATTTCATCCTATTTTTTTAAGAAGAGAAAAAAAGATGGCCATGATCTTTTATGTATTTAAATACTTCAAGAAGTCACATAACTGCCTTCCTATCTCCACTTAAATTCCAGACCTCTCATTACCCCACCGGAACAAATGCCCTCCCAAGGCAACAACTAGTGAACTGACTGTAGTTTTGATGCTAGTGTTCATCATATACTGGGAAGCTACATTTATTTCACTTAGCGGAGCTGTGGTGTATGAGCTAATAAGTGAATAAATAGCTAATCTTGACCTCCAGTGGACTCAAGGAAGCTTTACATGAACCAGGATTAAAATTAAATGCCAAGAGCTATCTAAAGCTCCTCTTTTCATGGCTATCCCAATATTTGAAAGAGATGATAAACATTTGCTAATTTTACAGTTAAGTGACATTATAAATGCTCACCGGGCATTTCCCAAATGAAATATCCTGGATAATTTCCTGGCAAGGCTGTGCATTAGAGACTTTGGGCACATTTAAAAATTCAAATAAGTGCTGGAATCTACATTGATCACTAACTCCCAATCTCATTGCTTCTGAGGCATAAGAAATCAGTCTGCCTGAGGAGTACACATATGCTGTGGGGGCGCTCTGAGAAGTTTTGTTTGGGATAAAGAAGGCAAACACAAACAGCTAGAAACTGATACAAATCCCTCTCACATCACTGGAGGGGAAGCTGAGCTGCCTGGATGATGAGCCCCAGTGGCCTCTGGGTCAAACATCAGCATAATGGTTGGCCTGAGACGCTGACACTTCAAGGGACAGACATCTCGATTCCCAATGCTGTCAGTCAAAGAGACAGGAAAACATGTTATAAAGAGACTTTTGTGCTGTCATACGTCAGCCGGATTTGAAAATCAGTGGTTAGTTCTGTAGCAGGAATCTTAAAAGTTCTTATTAATAAAATCAAACCTGAAGCCAGGTACTGGGGTGAATGCTGGAAGATCAGAGAAACAGAACAAGCCACAGCTACCTCACCTTGCCAATTCCTCAGCCGATCCTGTTTCCTCAGACTGGAAACTTCTGTGTCCTCATCCCAATGGCTCTCAGCTGAACTGCTGCTCGAAAGCCTGAATGCTTAACCAGTCAAAAGCTTCTAGTTCCTGGTCCTCACGCCTTATATATCTTTCTGCTTTCTGCCATCACTCCCTGGGATTAAAGGTTCACTTTCTGGGATTAAAGGTGTGAGTCACCAAGCCTGGCTGTTTCCAATGTGGCCTTGAACTCACAGAGATCTAGAGGGATTTCTGCCTCTGGAATGCTAGGATTAAAGGCGTGTGCTACCACTGCCTATCTTCTATGTTTAATATTGTGTCTGTTCTCTTCTCTGACCCCAGATAAGTTTATTAGCATGCACAATATTTTGGGGGAACACAATACCACCACATAGTTCTCCTGTGAATGCAGGAAGCCAGCCTTCCAAGCAGACAAGCAGTATGACAAGGAGACCCTGGAAAAGGCAGTTAGCTATGTTATGGCTTTCTGAGTGAGGACGTTATAACTCATCAACAAATGGCAAGAAAAAATAAAGACCACACACACACACACACACACACACACACACACACACACACACACACACACAGGCACTTTTACAGTAAGCTACAAACACAGTGGAAATAACTCAAAAACACCTCCAAGATTCTCAGTAACTCAGGCATGCCAACAAATTTTAATTTTAGTCATAGATAATTTTATGCTTAGATTGGTAAACTTCATGATATCTAATTTCAAAATCATGTAGTAACTACTTTTTTCTAGTGCATCAGATGAGGTATGACATGAACTGTGATTTTCCATCTTATTTGGGAGTTTCAATAAACAGATTTTATGTTACACCAAATGTCTGACACAATGATCAACCAATCAATGAAGTAATAATAAGATAATAATGTATAATGTATATGGTAATAACAGGAAGGTACAGAATGTCTCCCCAACCAAAAATTAGGATCAAATAAATTACTTACCAATTGCAAAACATTCCTTTAATCTTGGCTTAGATAGCCAAGTCTCACATTTAATTATATGTATCATAAGCTTTCCTCCCTGGGCCTGCTGGGAAGCCGATATTAACCTTTATATAGCTTTGTTTGTTTGCTTGATTTAGTTTTTTCAGTTATGGTCTCTGAATACAAGCTAAGCTTCTTCTGCACACAAATCCATACCCCAAAGGCCACACCATCATTATGTCTTCAGATTCACAATAATGAATGTTTAGGAACACAATTAGCTGTAATGAATTTATCAATAAAATAGGAGGGCTCTGACCCAGCAGTGACATTGCCTGCGTCATAGATAAAGACTGGATAGTTCTTATCAACACTCCACATGTAGATAAAAAGGCCCATGGGAAGGCGTCAGCTGCTCAGTCCCACACTATTCTCTCAAAGCCTTCTGATTTCTTCCTTCTGAATTGTCCATAAATCAGTTTCAGTTGATAGAAGAACAATCATATCCTCAAAGTCCTGGATCACAGTAACTGACTAAGCCTTCATCCTAGAGCAATGGTTCGCAACCTGCAAGTTACGGCCACTTTAAGGGTCTACTGACCCTTTCACAGGGATCATATTAGGTATTTATATTACTATTCATAACAGTAGCAAAACTACAGTTATGAAGTAGCAACAAAAATAATTTTATGGTTGGGGATCACCACAACATGAGGAACTAACTATATTAAGGGGTCGCGGTGTTAGGAAGGTTGAGAACCACTGCACAAGAGTCTCTTCTGGAATCAATTCAGAATCCTCCCTCCCCACCCTCCACCATTCCCAGAAAACCCAGGCAGGGAATCCCATGGGAAACACTGATTGACAATAATCTCTAAGAACAGGAGAATTTAAAAGACCATGTTAGGAAGAAGCCACCAGACTCCATCAAGTGTCTCAGCAGCCATCTTTTTTTTTTAACTTTTATTATGTATAATACATCTCTTTATTCATTTATTAGTCTATCTTATTTTTTATGCATTTCAAAGTAAAGTGCATGTAAGGGGTTGGCAGCCCCTTGGAGTTGGTATAGAACACACCCAGACACAAAATTCTCAGCACAAAGGAGATTTATTACCTGGAAGGGGCAATAATTTGTATATTGATACAAATTCAAAACTGTAATTGTTGTATTGTACACATTTTCCTACTCCTATTTGAAATATTTTGTATATTGATACAAATGTAAAATTATGTTTGTCACACTGTCTGTATGTTCTACCTCTGTTTAGGATATTTTATATATTGTCATAATTTTGAGGTCATTGTCCTTCTACTGTACATCTGTTTATAGACTTGACATGTGAAGCCTTAGTCTTTAGGTTATTTAGGTAGATAAGACTTATAGATTTATAGTCACCCATGTTTGTCATATCTGCAGTTATGTTAGCTAGGTTTTCCAGATTTACAGAAACATATGTCAGATGGATAGATAATCTTCAAACACTTCATAGACCTAGAGAATATGGCATTTAAGTGTTTTGATAACTTAGAATTATGTTGACATGAGACATGATTGCTCCTGGCAGTACCGATCTACTCCCAAGAGAATGTTGGACTTCTAAGGCACTCCATATGGAAGTTTGTTTTCTTCTTGGCACAAAATGGCCTGCTGGGCAAAGAGCTGTCCTTGCCTTGACTGCTGACAGTATGCATGCTGTCCTTTCTGGACAAGCAGGACACAAGGAAAAGTGACTACTGAGCCTTGCCAAGACAGGGTAAGATGGTCTTTCAAAATTCCTGCTTCTGATAATGGTCTGTCAGTTTTCTAGGCCTATAGCCAAGAAATGGATGCCCCAACAGTGCTGAGAAACTTTAGGTGACTGTCCAGGCTGCCAGCTGTCTCTGTCTATTCTCACAATTTTTCAGAAATTGTTTGCTCTCACTTCCTGTTTTCTCAGGTAATATTATTTTCCTTCTCTGGTCTTTTACGGGGTTGAAGACTAGATAGTTACAGTTATAATCCTTTCATATCTTAGCT
This sequence comes from Peromyscus melanophrys, assembly GCA_902168415.1. Classification (NCBI taxonomy): domain Eukaryota; kingdom Metazoa; phylum Chordata; class Mammalia; order Rodentia; family Cricetidae; genus Peromyscus; species Peromyscus melanophrys. The sequence continues at coordinate 21,624 of CABHPR010154720.1, read as the reverse complement.
AAGAACCTTTTAGATACTAAAGTTAGAATCTTTAGGATAGGACAGCTATTGAAGTAATCTCTGTAACATGCCATTTACCTATGGTCTGGACATTTCTGAACATTTAGTGTGTGTTTCTTGCTTGATGTCATTCTTGTTGGTTGTATTTCTATTTTGTTTATGTTATTATCTTTCCCCTCTCCTGGACAACAACACTTAATAATCGTTCCTATTGTATATAGTCTTGTATTAGGTTAGAAGCTTCTTATTTAGACAAAAGGGGGAGATGTAGCAGGTAATTGTTCTACCTATAATCTTGAAGTACCTACCCCTGGGGTGTGACCTTGGGGCTACCCTTAAAACCTGAGACTCATGTATGCCAGGTTCTTCTCTCATGGTGCTGGATGGTGCTGACTGACTCAGGCGGCAGAATTGCATGGGACTGTACCCTCAGTCTTCCAGAACCCTGCAACGATTCTCCTATTCTGTTTCATGATTTTTTTTTCCCTAGTAAATTCCTTTTACCCATTAAGCAGACTCCGTGGATTTCTGGATTTAAGGGGGCGGGGTTAGAGGTTTAGGTGCTACTCGCTGCCTCTGAATTGGACAAAGGCAGACAGCGAGCAGCAAGCAGGCAGGTGTTTTTTTTTTGTTTTTTTTTTTTGCAGGAGTGGGTTTTTAAGGAGAAAAAGGGGGAGTCTGTGCTAGGGTGAGTTGGTAAGTCCTGATTGGACATGTTAGTCAAATAATGAACTTTGATTGTTGGACCTTGGTGTTTTGTCTCAGGAATGAGTTGGTGGTCAAATAAGGGAATGGACCTTGGGGCTAGCTTTAGGAAATTAATCTAATGGTTTTTAGCAAGGCAGAGAGAAGGAAGGGTAAAGGGCAAAACCTGTTGGCAATGTTTGGTACTACTAGAGAGCCCTTGAGTACAGTCATCAATGCCTTTCCCCAGAGGAAAGTTTGTAAGTTTCTACCTCCCCATCCACCCCCAATTTACAGATGACAAATTTGAGGTTTGGAGGAAAATGTGCTCGAATTCTTGTAGTTATTATGTATTAGTTATTGGTAGATCTAGGATAAGCATGGAGGTATCCATAGTCTGGAACTCTAATTTGATTATATTTAAAATTAAGAATAAAAACAAAAGCTGAGTGTCATGGCGCATGTCTGTAATCCCAGTACTTGGGAGGGAGAGGCAGGGGGATCAGGAATTCAAGGCTGGCTTTAGATATATATGAAGTGTGAGGCCAGAATAGATTATTATCTTAAACACTTCATTTTTCTTTTCTCTCCTTCAAACTTAGCCATTCTTCCTTAAGTGCTTAGAAATAATCAGAGACGCGCTGGAAAAATCAAGGCCTTTACAGCTAACGCCTCCACCTTCAATTTCAGGGGGAGCTCAAGCTAGAGTCGTGGCAAAGGCTTGCCCATTCTCTGCAAACACTTTCCCCAGGCGGGCCCAGATCCCACACCACAGTGTCACAAGCACTGTGGACAGAGGCTAAGGAGACACTCTTCATGGGGGAATCTGCTCCATTTAGACTCAATGTTAATGAGGAAAAGCTCCCTGAGGAAAAAGTCGTTCCTTCCCCATTCCCAACTGTATGCATCCTCTTACTACACGGCACCAAAACACAGAGTTAAAAACTGTCCAACATTCCATAGGAGTAGAATGTTTTATGCTGCCTTACTGAATAATATTTATAGATAAAATAATCTACCTACACATGTAAGTTTAAATAGTGAGATACTATTTTAATAATAATAACTTTTTGGATGAGAGGGGAATAGAGACCAGAGCTTTGCACATGGTTGAGAATTGCTTTACCGCTGAACTACATCTTCAAATCTCCTTTCTTCTTTCTCCTTCTCCTTCACCCTCCTTACCTCCCTTGAGACACTGGGACAGGGTATTGTCATCCATGTATTAGCCCAGGCTGGCCTCAAACAGATGATCCTGCTTCAGCTTCCAGAATACTGGGGTTGTAGGGACGTGCCACCAAGCCTGGCACCAAACTTTGTTTTTAAATATGTAAATATTGCACTGTAAAAGTCCTTTAAGACAAATTGAATTCTGAGACGTCTGTATGTAACTGTAGAAGATCACGAATTCAACAAATGCCAACTAAACAAAGATGGATTTCTTCTTAGCAAGTTAACATCCCAGGGTAACACATATAAAGGCTGCCTCCATTGGTGATGTGGACTTTCAAAACTAATACAGTCTCCTCTTTGTTTAAAAGTAATTTCACTTCTAGAAAACACTATATATCAAGAAGACATTCATATATAAAATCTGTCTCAGTTCTAAGCTCAAACCACTAGAAACTAATTTTTTGAATGAATAGATGTGTGACAGGAAACTGAAAAGCTTCACAATACTTTATGCAGAATTGTCATGTGCATTATAGGTCTTACAGGACTGCTAGCTAAGTGGCAGGTGCCAGTTCTGATCCTATGCTCAAGAAGTAAGTACTGGCCAGAGAAATAGAACTAATAGGAGATATGCAGATACAGATATGAATATGAAGGTGATTTAGTGTAATTAACTGGTTCACACAACTATGGAGGCTGAGAAATCAAGACCACCCATGATATAGAATGTTCTAATTCTAATCCAAGTCTAATCCAAAGGCAGAAGACCAGTGCCTTCACCATAGTGAACACACTGTGTCACACATAAAAATGTTTCTTATTTAGCTTTTTACCCAATTTGTTAAATAAGGTCTCTCCCCATTAGGGAGTACAGTCTGCTTTTTTTAGTCTATGGATTCAAATGGTGACTGAATATAGAAATATCTTAAAGACACACCCCTAAATAATGTTTAACCAAATATCTTAGCATCCCAAGACCTTAAGTTTTCATACAAAGTTAACATCACAAGGCATTATGTGATTCTGCCTACCTGCACATAGTTATGCCCTATGAGCACATGGGAGGGACCAAACCATTACCTGGGTGTCTATTATTATGAGGAGGATGAAAGGCCCCAGCTTTCACCTTAGGGAAAATCCAGACAAGCTTATTCTAGAATAGAACAGCTAGCCCCTGCCAATCCACAGATTAGTATGGGTGAAAGCAAATCACTGATGCTTTCCATGACCAAGTCCCAGAATGGTTGTGTAGGAGGCATGATGGGCATCAGTGTCTGTCCTATCCAAAGGGATTGGTTTCTTTTTCCAGAGTAAGAAAGGCAGACACAGTTCAAAGAAGAATATTAAAAGTCAAGCTGAAATTCATCATGCTGGAAAGGGAGAGATTGGTAATTAGGAAAAGGAAACACTAGGTAGAATCCAGGGAAAAGAAGTTGCCCAGTTCTCTATAAACACACAGTGCTTAATTCCAGGTCTATGAAGTTCTGGGTGTTAGAAAAGCCCTTCAACAAACTATACCAATGTTTGTGTCATGAAACTATTTCCCTAACCAAAATCATCCTGAGAACTCAAATAGGCTAAGTTTCCTATATTCTGGAAAATTAATGTAAGAGAAACAAATATGTAACAAAGACTGAACAAAGCCCATGAGTTTGAAAAAATAAGACAGTTGCCCTCAAACGGCAAATAACAATGTGTTTATCTTTTGATTATACAGACATACAGTGTTTAATAATATGGGAAGATAAACTAACATATGAGTAATTTGTTTTCATCAACATTTTTGTTTGCAATGCAATTAATTTCTATAAACTCAGCAGGTTTAAAAATTAATTAGACATATCTGTTATCCTGCCTGGTCACACATGTTCTGATTATTTGTTGGGATTTTATTCAGTTGACAATGAGAAGCAAGGATCAGTTTTGAAAGACTTGTGTGTGACAATGGGCACCTGGCTCATAGTCTAATGAAACAAGAATACTTGTTAGATAAGTTTTGTATTTTTTTAAGGTCTCTGGCCACTTGACTTAACCAAGTTTCCAGAATCTCTATAAAAATTCACCTGAATATAAGTGCAATAAAGGAATTAATACAATTAAATATAAGAACCAGGAATCTTAAAACAAAGAACTGTAATGGCAAATGACTGCTCAGGAAGTCCAGCAAACATCTGGATAACATTGACAGATTTCTTTTTTAAAATGCCACACACCAAAGCTAAGTGAGAAGAAACTAAAAGCCGAAATATTTGTATCTCTAAGGATATTGGTATACCAATGAAAGAGGCTGAAAGTGATAAATTACACACACATTCATTAAAATTTTTCTGTGTAGCTTGGTTTGTTTGTAGGGCCCCTAGCAGTGGGACCAAGATCTGTCCCTGGTGCATGAGTTAGCTTTTTGGAACCTATTCCCTAGTTGATGCCTCCCTCAACCTTGATGCAGGGGAGAGGAGCTTAGTCTTGCCTCAACTTGATGTACCATGCATTGTTGACTCCCATGGGAAGCCTTACCCTTTCTGAGGAGTGGATGGGGGTATAGAAAGGAGATGGGGGGAGGGAACAGGAGGAGAGGAGGGAGGGGAAACTGGTGGGTATGTAAAATAAATTTTAAAAATTAATAATAAAAAATTTTTCCACAACTTAGAAAACAAAGGAGGCTTATTAACTCTGATAACACTAAAGCCATATACATCCCAGTGGTTCATATCATATTCAATATGAATAGTGAATGCACTCCCCTAAGATCAAAAGCAATAAAAGAATATTTTTTCTTCCCATTTCCAGTCAACATTATACTGAAGACCCTAGACTATAAAATAAGATGAGAAAAGGAAATGAACACCATGCAGATTGAAAGAGAAGAAGCCAATAAACTCTAATTGCAAGTAATTATTACCGTACACAAACACTGAGGAATCTATGAGGGAGGACCTATCAGAACTAATATATGAATTTATAAGTGCTGCAGAACACAAGGCCAATAGGAGATTTCATTATGTTTCTTTATATCAATAACAAAAAGTAGAAAATAGAGTTTAAAATATTACTGGTCTTTTTCATAAATGAGAAGATTCAATAGTCTCAGGTATCAGTTCTTTCTAACTTCATATGGTCAATGTGACCTAGTCACCACACCACCATCTATTCTGTAGACGTCAACAAACTGGTTCTAAAGTCGTATAGGAAGCCAAACGTCACCATCCAGCATTAAAGAACAAACTCATGTCTATCGTTGTTCTTGTTCAGCTCAGGTCTGGGCAGCCATGTTGGTGAGACTTCACAGATGTAGCTGCTGATATTATTAGGAGACACAATCTCACAGCAAGCTCCCCGAGCCCCCAGCTCTTACAGTCTTTCTGCTCCATCTTCAGCAATGATCCCTGAGCCCAGAGGCTGTGCTTTTGAATGGGAACACAGGTGAGTATATGGGAGAGTTGGAGGGTGTGAAGTGAAGGGAGAATTAACATAATGATACTATAATCTCAAAAAATAAAAGAAAGAATTTGTAAAAAGAGCAAATTCAGAGAGTACCTTCTACTTGACTTCAAGACTTACTATAAAAAAAACTACAATAATCAAGACAGTAGAGTGTCAGAAAAAAGATCTGGACACTAAGATCAAGAAAATGAACAAATGAGTCCCCAAGACAGTCTTTTTAGTCAGTGATATTAGACAATTAGGCATTATCTTTAAAAAAAAAAAACCTAGATATAGACTTTTTTTTAAACAAAAATTTACCAAAATGGATCACAGACATAAACATAAAACACAAAGCTACAAAAGTTCCCAAAGCAGCACAGGATGAAATCTACTGGCCTTGAGTTTGGCAATAACTTTTTAGACACAACAGTAGAAGCATGATCCACGAAAACAAAGTGACAAGTTGGACTTCATTAAAATTGAAAATGCTTGGAGCTGGAGAGATGGCTCAGTGGTAAAGAGCACTTGTTGTTCTTGTAGACGACCCAGGTTTGGTTCCCAGTACTCACGTGATAGGTCACAATCATCTGTAACTTCAGTTCCAGGGGACCTGACACCCTATTCTGACCTCAAGAGGGACCATGTACACATGTGGTACATGTATATGCAGGTAAAACACTCATATACATACAATTAAATGACTAAATCTAAAAAAAGAAAAAAAATTGAAAATGCTCTTATTTGTGACTTAGAGTCGTGTGAGGTGAACAGAGGCTGAGTGGAGAAGGGAGGCTGGGCATGGGATCTGACAAGGCTGCCTGTCCACAGGATCCTCAAGGAAACCCAGTACTCCCCAGCTGAAACACTCTCCAGCATCAAAGCAGAACCATATAAAACACCTGCTAACCTCATGTGGCTGTTACTATCCCCAGGACAGGATTTCCTCTTTGAAGGAGGAACTTTTATACTTCAAAGATTTCTTCCAGAAGATAACCCAGTAGCATTACCTAAAGTACATTTCATTACCAAGATTTATCACCCTAACGCAGTGGGGCTTGGAAGAGGATGCTTGGAAATGTCTGAAGATCAGAGGTCACACAGCACTGCAGATCTACTTTGTTGGTGAGGCCTTTAAGGGCTTCTAACCCAGATGATGCATTAGCAACTGATGTAACACAGTAGCTGAGACCAACAAATCCCAAGCCCTGGACACAGCTGGAGCCTGAGCTATGCTGGGTACCATGAACAACAGCTACTCTGATGATCATGTGATCTGTCCTGGTCTTCGAGACTTCTTCCTTTTTATTTATTTATTTTTGTATTGAATGGGTAGTCTTTAAAACACTGCAGAAGAAAATCCCAGGCATTGGCAGATCTTTGGTGATTAAGCGCACATTAGAAATGTATGCCTTCTTCTGGCGCATTGACAAAGAGCAAGGAGAGGCTAGAAGGATTTGAATTGGAGAGAAAGGTTTAAAGGTTCTTTAAAAATATTGAAAAATCTCTTTGCTTTTATTCATTTCCCCCAGCATGGCTTAAGTCAAAAGCTCTGTGAATGAAGACAGTTGCCAATTTCATTTTATTTTTCGAGAGGAAGTAGTTTTATCTTAATTTTAAGGGCCCCTTTCCCGTTTTTCTGGTATTCTAACTGCATTTATTAAAGCAGTTGGCTGGTTCCTTAGAATAGGCTCCAACTTAGAGGCTTAGAAGAGCTTAGACAGACAAGCTCCGCTATTTGAAAATGGAGCATTAAACAAACATCACAGCCCTCACAAACAGCCTTTGTGCCTTTACCATCAAGTGTAGGTTCGTCCGCTTCAAAACAGCTTGTGACCATCTCACACAACTTATCTGGGAACTTTTATAAAGCCCAAGGTTTTAGCAAGAGCTTGTTTGTTATTCTAAAGAAAATGCTTTGTGCTTTGCAACAGGCAGCTGAGAGAACAAAAAGTAACTGTAACAACTGATAAAGGACTGGTATCCAAAAATAACCAAAAGCCCTGAAAGCTCAACAGTGAGGAAAAAATTCAATTGATAAATTGTCAGAAGCTCTGAACAGACACCAAACCGGAAGATCTACAGACAACAAATAAGAGTATGAAAATCTGCTCAGTCTCCTATGCCATCAGGAAATTGGTAAATTAACAGAGCAGCGAGACACCACTGTGAGAGTGGAGGTGTGAGGAACCCCAATTCCTCAGACCCATGAGAGTGCCAAAAACCAAACAAAACAGAAAAAAAAAAAAACACTCCCCCAGGTGACTCAGAGGCACAGAAAAGCCTTCTTCTGGCCAGAGTATGAGTGTTGACAGTGTGTGCAAACCTGTCAACTAAAACTACCCCCTACAGAGACCTCCTACCGAGACTGGCCAAACCTGCTCCTTGTTCACCTTGCATACCATAAACCCACAATAAGCCAGCTTCCATATCCTGGCATACAGGATAAGCAGGCTGAGGCTCTGGGCGGCAGCTGGTGCTGTCTACAGCTCTACATTTTGGTAAGTTGTGGTTTTCTGTAACGGTCTCGATCTGTTGCAGAGACGTTTCCTTGATGAGGGGCGAGAACTACACTTTTATGTGGGTCTAAGGATAAATATTTAGAATGTAGTTATTGGGGATTATGATGGTTTAGTAAAGTGGCAGCTTCAGGTTCTCCTCCAAGACCCGTGACCTTACTAGTTCTGAGTGGTTGGCTAGGTTTCCAGTACTAGGCACGATTTCCCTCTGGTTGAGCACGTCTTAAGCCTATTTGGAGAGCTGTTGGTTAGTGCCAAGGTATAAGTGCCACTACTGCACCCTTAGGGTCATTGTTGTGGTTTATAGGCTCATAGCTGGGTTGGACTATCAGTGGCTTCCCTCCTTTGAAAGCTTGAATGGAGCCTTCTGGCACCATGAGTCTCCAGGGAGGGGTCGTTTGGGTCCAGCTCAGGTCCCCTAAGTCCTGTGTCTGACATGCATGGTGTCTTCAGTAGTAGAAACTTAACCTCCTACCTCTCAGGTGGAAAATAGAGGCAATAGCCTATAACGCTTTGGGAGTTTCTTGGGCAACCCTGATTTTCAGATCAGCTCAAAGCGGGGTAAAAATAAATCCCCTCAGCACATGCTGTTTTCCAACTTACTCCTCAAAGATGCCAGTTTGGACTTTATTCTTCCATACTTGTAAATGTATCTTAGTCTCTCTTAAATAAAAGCATACCATATCTTCTGGTCAAAACTTGGTAAATTTTTAATGTTAACATGTATCCAAAGTGCTTCCTGTTAAGTACTGCTCCTCATTCATTTCAATGGCTGTACAGCACTTCATGATTTAGATGACCCAATTGACCTGATCAGCCTCTGATGGACATTTATGCTATTTATAATTTTTCACTACCACAAATAATTGACTGATAATGATTCATCTTGGTTCTCTGATAACTCTGAGCATGTCTAGAAGGGGGAGATGAAGAGGTCTCCCAGAAACCAGCTCTTCCAATTGAAAGAAAACTTGTGTCACACTCTCTACAATCCTACGATAATAGGGCTGCATCGGAGGAGACAACTGATGGCAAGTCCAGAACACTCTGTCCCTTCAAGTGTCCTCACACCAGCCCCCTAGCTCTCACTCCTTCTCTAGTCTCCCCAAGGACAGCAAGAGCTCACGGTAACATCAGCAGGTTCTATTAATACCACACAGAGGCCAAGACATTCTAGGCAGGGAAGGCAGGCTGGGAGGTAATACATCATTGTGACTACAGGGAACAAGTACAGGGAGCCAAGGCTGAGGATGCCGAGAAGTGTGAGGAGTCTTTGCAGAGGCGGATACTCTGCAAGTGAAGTCGGAACAGAAGCCGAGAAATGACTC
>CABHPR010154720.1:0-7500 GCA_902168415.1 Peromyscus melanophrys | reverse complement strand
ATGAACAGCAAGAGTGAGCTGGCCAAGGTGACACACTGACAAATCAGACGCTTTTATTCATAAAACATGTCATCACCAAATTTATTTCAGACTAAGAGCTCACATTCCTAATCATAAGAAAATGGGTTTTCCGGTGACCACGTGACAGGCGGCACATTATGACATCTTTCCGGTAATCTCCCTGAGGCTGGGACCTGCATCTTGCTTTAGGAGGCATCATTCACATTTAAGGAACTTGACAGAATAAACACAATTTTTACCTAAAAGCTCTTAGGTTAATCTATAGCTCAGGCCAGAGAAGTGACTTTCCCTGCCACGGACTCATGACAAGTAAATTTATTTCCCACTACATTACTCAAAGCAGCCAGATGTCCTCCGACCCTTCCTTCTGCTCCTGCCTTCTCCAGGCAGCAGCTAATGACATTTGCTTTTAGTTGAGTGTCGGGAAAAAGACCGTTGTCTGCGTGTGTTGACACCAAACACCAAATTTCATTAACGAACAATGCTGGGAAAGTCTCCATGATTTTTTTTTTTTTTAAGGAAACTGTTTTCTTTTTTCCGGAAGGGGCTTATTTTCTATTTTCTGTTCATATATAGTTTGTGCTTCCAAGGCTGTCTGAACACAACTCTGTGAGGAACCGAGGTCTGCCATGAGCTGGCTTTCACCATTCTTTGCTGTGGAGGAAGGATGGCGGCATCCAGGTACCTGGCGGTCAAGTACCTTCTCTGGAGACAAGGGAAGCCAGATCTTTGTCTAGGTTTCTTGCTAACTACTTTTCTCCCTCTCTCCTTTCTTCCTTGCTAGTCTGACATTCCCTTTTTTTCTTTTGTCGCACACACTACAGATTTGGGCTCATTCAGTCAAGACTTTGCTAGTGGCTTCCCAGAATGTGGTCTTAAAAAAAGAGATGGATTAGATTTTTAATTTTCTATTAGAGAGCGCAAAATCAGCAGTGCTTTTAACACGCATTTTTATGGCTTAAAAAAAAAAGCGCCACGTTGTTTTCTAAGCCATTCTCAAATCCCACTTAGACACCAGGCCTCTGCGTAAAGCCCCAAGGGATGGATTGGCGTTGGAGAACCTGATGAACTCAACCACGAAAGCTTTCGCTTGAAAACTTGTGGTGAGCACTAGGCCTTTCGAAGCTTGCTAAGACAAAATGAGTAGGCTCTGAGAGTACTGTCTCTCACCAAAGCTAAGAACAAGAACTAAGATGAAAAGACGTTTTAATTTTTTTTTTTCCGTAGTCAGTCAGCTAAGCAGGAAGGAAGGGAGCCCGGCGGGAGAAAAGAATATAAGGGCATCCCTCGGAGACTTAAAAGATGCCTCATCTCTGGGTACCCAGGGGAGCCCTGGTCTCTGCGACGCCTTCCCAGAGCTGCCACTGCGGCGCACTGCGGAGCCCGTCGCCTGCCAGCAGCCTCTGTCCTGCCTGGCTTTCCCTGCCGCCCCTGCCGCAGTCTATCCGCCCACCCCAGTCCCTCCAGTCTGCTGCTGCTGTCTGCACAGGGCGCGCCGCGGGGCATCCATCACCCGGGAGCCTTTGACGCACACGCGCGCGCTCCCAGACAGGCTGGGTCTCCTAGCCCTCCCTCCCGCCATGCCCGCCCCATCGCGGGGCAGCATTTACATCACGCCCACACGTAGAGGGTGACGCGACCGCCCCCCACCCCCGCTCTCGTGGTCCAGGCGGTACCTCCAGAGCTGGTGACTCAGCTCCTCCCTCTCCGCCCCCGCGCGTGGCGCCTGAGGTTCCCGCACGCCCACAGAGATGTTCCTTGCATCTGCGGTGGGGTGCTGGCTGCCCCAGCCAAGTTCATCCCGGTATTCTATAATCTTCCCGGGCTGGTCAGAGGAGTCCCAGCCATGGGGGAGAAAGTATTCCCAATTCTAGAGCCGGTTCGGAGGGGGAAAGAGAAGATGGTGGGCTGTGGTCCCATTTCCTCTTGGCCTTAAATTATAGACCTCGGTAGTAGTAGTTGTTGCTGTCGTCGTCATCATCATCATCATCATCATCATTTTTGCTGGAGACGGCCCCTCTCCCAAGAACCCCACACTCTCAGATGCGCTTCGCTGCTCCAGGCGCATAGGGAAAGCTCAATAGGGTTTTGCTGAATGGAGGTGCAGTGTAAGAAAAGTGTGGATTCTTACAAAGAGCTACAGCCCGCACGCTTCCCTGCTCTCAGCCTTTTGATGCGGGCGCACAGATGCTACTCGCAGGTTTGGGGAGGATTTTGCGGAAGAGTTTGAAAATTCACGGGGTTTCTATTAGCCTCCCGGAGAGTCGACTGCGGCTGCTCATGCTTTCCCACCACCCGCACATCTGCAGAGGGATCCCCGCAGAAAAGTTGAACCAGAGGTTGCAGGGATGGCATAGTGATGGCGGGTGCTCCCGGCTGCCTGTTTTGAATAGTCTCCCCTGGCCATCCTGAAGCCCCCACCCCCTTACCCCCAAGTAAAGAAGCCTGGAGACGCCTGCAGGAGCAGCCCTGAACGCCTGAGGCTGCCCACCCACCTGCCCCGGAATCCCGAACATAGCGCGCCGCACCGTTGACTTGCCCCAGCCCGGTAAACCGGGGTCATTCCACTGCCTCGGTGAGATTTCCCCCTTATCATTCTAACACAGGGGCTCAATAGGCAGCCCTCCACACCTGCGGCCGCTTTCCCCGGGCCAGAGCTGGCAAAGTTGCGCTAGTTGCTCTTCTGCGAGGCTGCAAAAAGTTCCCTGGCTGCAACGCTCGGTCTCCCGGTCCAGAAGGGGATTCTAGCGGAGAGAGATCTCTCGCCAGTGTTGCGGGGGACTCCTTACTCACCGTTCCAGCCGTCGGGGACCCCCTGCCCTGAGCGGTGTCTGCACTGCAGCCGTCGCCGCGCGGGCACCCCTCCTCTTGCCGCCCGGGGCCGCCTTGGTCTGCCACTCTCTCCTGCAGCGCGCGCAGTGGTGACTCCTTTGAGTGAGTCGGCGGCGAGAGGAGGGGCGGGAAAGTGGCTCCCGGCTGCCACGCTGCGGTCCTCCTCCTCCGCCTCCTCCTCCCCTTGGTGCTGCAGTGGCGGGCGGCGGCGTGGCGAGAGTACAAGCGATGCGCAGGGAGGGAGTTACTGCGCGCGGGGGAGGAGGGCGCTGTGCAAGGCTGGGCGAGCTCCCGGGGTGATGCAAAAGCGCCGCTGGGGTGCAGGTCCCGGGAAGGGGGTGCGGTGGTAGGGCTGGCTCCAAGGGGCAGGTACTTTTGGAGAAGTCAGGGCTCAGTTTGTAGCCTAGGAAAAGAGAAAGGCGCCAGTGCTGAATTAGTCACCGGGTGTGACTGTGCCTTGCGTACTTGGCCGCCCTTTGGGCCGGGTCCCGCAAGGCACAAGGAAATTGTTGATTGCTGGAGGCCAATGCCCAGGGATGGAGGCTTTTGGTCGGTTTCTGTGCCTGGAACTGCTTAATTTTGACTTGGCTTTGGGTAAGTCAGTAGGCAGGAGTAGCTGATCATTTCCTTATCTCAATCCCCATGCTGGCACACAAGTCTAGAGAAAACTTGGGGCGCAGTGGAAGCAACTTCACGCGCGGGGTGTGTGTGTGTGTGTGTGTGTGTGTGTGTCCCCAAATCAGAGAGGGCCAGGCGGCAGGCGGAACTAGGGGCACTGCTTAACATTTTAAAAAGAAAGAAAAAGAAAGCCGTGAGAATATTGCTGTGTTCCCAGGAACGCCTTTTCCTGTAGAGGCTGAGAAACCTCAACCTCAGCCTCACCTAAACTCTGGGGCTGGACTACCAACTGAAATTCACCCTGAGAGGCCACACCCAAGCACTTGGCAGGGCAAGGTGTCGCCCTCCTGTCACCCAACCGACCACATGGGACACAGTGGGAAGCGGGGGCAGCCTCATCTAGTAAACCCTGTCGTCTCTGCGCTCACATGGAACTCCTGTGGTTTGGAAGGGCCCCACAGGCTGGTGCTCACCAGCGTAATTACTCTTGTAATGGTGACTCGGAGCCAGACAAAGCGCGGCGCCAGCGGAGGCTGCAATGGGTGGAACTCACAGGCACAATCTCTCCCGCTATGTGCTCCATGCGAGTAAATAGCCTGCGCGTTTCAATGGGTGGGTAAAAGCTTGGCCGTGCAGATACATATGTAAACATTGTACGTCAATGTGCTGGAGAAGAAGAGCAGTCAAGCTTTGCGGAGAGCCATGGAAGCTGGTGGCGACCACGTGGCCAGCCAGTGACAGTGAAGTAACTCCAGTTTGCTGGGCTACATGTGTGTCACCATTCAGGATGCAATGAAGAGGGGACAATGTAGCCCGCCCTCAGCCTCTGGCTGCCCCTCCTTGCAGCTCTGGCATTCTGAGACTTGGGATGTTCAGTCCCCATTGAGCCTACACTTTTGTGGGTGGTCTTTGAAAAACGTGCCTGGCTCTTGTTTTGGTTAAATGCGTTGCTGTTTGCCACCACTTACCGTGGAGATGATTGGATCGCATAAACGTTAACGCACTCACTTGGACACCTTTCCTGTGCATTCTTACTTAATAAATTAAATAACGGTTTGAGCTAAAATGTTTGTGTAAGGGTATATATGCCCCTACAGGAGTGCTCCAGCATCAGTGTGGAAAGGAATGTGAAATTTTAAAAATGTTCATTTTATCTGGAACCCATATGTGTCACTGCAAAATGCACTGTTCGTTCATTCATTAGGTGCCCTAACGGATACCTCTTTGAGAACTTGCCCCTAATTGTCCCAGAGTAATTCATTATTTCTCCAAGTGAAAGAAGTATGGAAAACAATGAAGCAAACCTTAGAAAATGGTCGACACGCTTCATGTTGTGCTTTCTCTTCCTTAAAACAATCCCTGTGTGGTCCATGGATCTGTCAGAGTGAGTAGGCTTTCCAGCTCTGGATTTTCATGTCTTGCTACATTTGAAGATAGCAGCTCCCGTAGTCCCTACCCTAGACAGAGCTGAGCTAGAAATGGCATCTAAAGACTGTGTTTTTGAAATACAGGGAAGGATTTTCTATGTCGTGATGAACCTGCCCTGGAAAGCAGCTCTGATTGGTCCTGCCTGGCACACCACTTGGAGCTAACACTCTCTCTTGTTAGTACTATCCATGTTTTCTCCCTTCTAAAAACATTTGTCTCATAGGAGAGGATGCAGGTAAAGATGTATATCTTTATCTTCCCTGTAGCCACAAAACCTCAGTGCTTCTGGAAGTCACTACCTTCCTGCCAAACAGAAATTTCCTTCTTCAACATAGTGCCTTTTTGTGATGTTAAAAAGCACGCCTTCCCAAGGAGCATGGGGGAATCTGTCTTTGCATCTGCAAACTGTTTCACTTCAAAAAAAGAAAAATACAGATTCTGTAGTTTTGTTTTGTTTTAAGTACACACAAGAACACCAGTGCCTAGCATACAATGGCCACAGAACAAGAATTATTCATATTTTTTTAAATAGAGGAAAGTTTCCCAAAGGCTCCTATATGATGCTTCCTGAAAGTTCAGAATAGCATCCAGCTTCCATGACAGGGATCTAGAGAGAACCCTTTACTTTTGAACCACAAGTCCACACCTCTCCAGTTCTTTTTCCCTGCCATCAGATATATAGCCTCATATATCTAGCTACAGACAAATCCTCTTCCTGCTCAGCACTCTTTCCCAAGTTGCTTACCAATGCCTCTGTCATCAAACCCTTAATGGCCATTCATATCCATTACCACAAACAGCCCCAGAATCACAAGTGCAATTAACATCTACATTCTGACCCCCACCCTCTGTCCCTTCCTCCCTATCCAGCCCCTGAAGCCCTTTGGGCTGTGCCTTCTAACTATAAATGGCTGAAACAATCTACTCTTTCCTTATCATTCTAATGGAATTTCCCACTCTCCTCTTATTAGATTATAATGTTTCAAAAACTCTGTTTGAACCAAGAATCAAACAAGACCCCATACACTGCAACTGATTGATAGTCTCCAAATCTCAGTTTTCTTTTATTTCATTTTTTCACCCCTTGCAATTTACTTTTGTTGGAGAAAGCATCTGTTCTGTGTTTTTGTTTTTGTTTTTGTTTTGGTAGCCCGATTGTGTGCTTTTCCTTCTCATCATCCTTAGTTTGGTTGGCCCGCCTATACTTCCTGCTGGCTACTGGCCAATCAGCATTTTATTAAACTAATTTGAATGACAAATCTTTACAGTGTACAGGAGGATTATTCCACAGCACTTACATTTTTTGACAAAACTAATACATAGAGGCATGTACAATTTATATGTATCTAATTGCATGTTTTAAAAAATGGTTATTGATAATTATTGCTATCATCCCACTATTTCCTTGAGTTTTGTTAAATAATAATATTTTAATGATCATTTCTCAAATCCCTATCCTCCTGTTTTTTTTTTTAAAGATATGCTTGAGTGTTGGATATGGTGGCGCACACCTTTAATCTCAGCACTTGGGAGGCAGAGGTAGGTGGCTATCTGTGATTTAGGGGTCAGCCTGGTCTACAGAGCTACAGAGCGAGTTCAAGCCCTACTAGGTCTACATAGTGAGACTCTATCTCAAAAAAGCAATATGGCTGGTTACATTTTCGAGAGTTAGAAGAACAGAAAGCAAAAACCAGGACTTGAACAAACAATCGAATCTAACAGAGGAAGCACTGCCCACCCCTCACTATGAACAACTCAGCTTTCTGTCTCTATAACAAAATGCTCAGGACCATCAACTGCTGAAGAGAAAACGTTTATTTGCTCACAGCTTTGGAGGTTCCAGCTGCCCTGGCTTTGGGCCTGTAGCAAGGCAGCACACCACAGTGGAAGCGGGAGGTGGAGTAAAGACACTTACCTCACATGACCCAGGGAGCAGAGTGAATAAGGCAGCGTCCAGGGCCCTTCGGTCCATGCTCCGCCACCCGGTGACTTCTCACTAGGTCCATCTTTTACAGATGCCATCACCTTCCAATAGTGCTGCCCTCTAGAACAATCCTCTAACATGTGGGCCTTTAAGAGACATGCAAGTTCCAAACAATGGGACTCCCCAAAGGCTTACGCCATGAATACAAGGGAAAGCAGAGACAACTCTCACTACCGTCCGTTGCAGAGGACTGCTGAACATGTTGCTTTAAGTTGGGTAAGTCAAGAGAATATAGACATAGAGTGAGGATAAAACACACTTATTGAAGAAATCTTAGGTGAATGCATGATGTAGAGATGGGTATCCCCAAACTCTGTTATTTTGCATAATTGATTAAAACAAATGCAAAACTATGAACCCAGTTTAATATATGGCTAGTAGGCATGTACACTGCATTCTTTGGTAGCAACAGATAGAAATCCTTTCTGCAGGCATCCTCTTACGGTCTAGAAACCAAAAGTTTCCCACACGTAAGTTTTTAATGAAAGATAACAATGAACACACGATAACAGACTAGTTACTAGTTACTAGAACTAGTTACAGAAAAGAAGAATCTATAATCTAGAAGACATTGGGGACACTGATCACACATCTTCCATTACCTGAAGAAAAAAAAA
>CABHPR010154719.1:0-21822 GCA_902168415.1 Peromyscus melanophrys | reverse complement strand
CTCTCTCTCTCTCTCTCTCTCTCTCTCTCTCTCTCTCTCTCTCTCTCTCTCCATTTAGGGGGATTGCTGTTAAATAACTTTATCATTTAGTTTTGGGTATAAAATTTGATCTGCATCTATGTTGACACAATCCATATGTTTACATATAATCTCTGCATGCATTTTCTTACTGTAATAACTCATTCTCATTAATCGTATTGCCTTGTCGAGTTAAAAAGAACTTTCAACTATTAACCAATAAAGATTGATCCTGCACAGCTGAGTCCCAGCTGTTTAATCAAGATGTTGGGATTTAGATGAATCCATCCTGAGAAGCTTCCATACTTGGCTAAAGAATGACTGAGTGTGTTGTATGTGACATACATATGAACACAGTTCAGCAGCCTTCTAGATGCACAATACAGTATAAAACAAGCTAACTCCTTTGATACTCTTCTGGGATCTCATTAATTCTTGATGCTGCCTTTATCAACAACACATTCCCCTTTTGTTTATTATCATCTGCTACTTTAGAAGAGTCTCAGCTAGCCAGGTACTTAGTCAGTCACTCAAATATCTTCCTGTCTCACCCTGTATGAATGCCTTACTTGTGTCCTAACAACCATCTTGTTAGCACATGGGATCAGTTAACTTGTATGACATTCATCCTATAAATAGCATTGTTTACTGCAGATTCTGATTCCACATGAACTTGGGAACAGCTTAGCATTATTCCTTTGCAGGGCTCAGCATTGGTGATTTTTGCATTTGCCCTTTTTCTTGAATTAATAATCAAAATAAAAATTCATGAAAACATCTCATCCATACCTCTACTTGGCACTTCATGGTGAATAAATCTTCCCATTAATTCTAATACTGCAAGGGAATGAGATTTTGAAAGGTCTTGAAGGGGTGGCAGAATGCCCTGGATAAAGAAAGCATGAGCATGGCTTCATCATAGTTATGTATTATGGAGTAAGAAATATCTCCAAAGTTTGGTTTCTTCCAATGTAAAATCTGCACAGAGATACTCAAAGAGTTCCACTGCAGGCCATAAATACTACAGTTTATCGACTTAAGAGACTTAATTGGACCTTAATAAATTATTACTTGCTCAGTTAAGCAAAAATGCAAGCCTGCCTATTGGAATTGCAGGGCACTGTTCTTAATTAAACACTCAAACATATAGGTTATCACTTAAACACTCAAACATATAGGTTATCATATAGGACACACACACACACACACACACACACACCTGTAGTGATTTCCCATCACTCATTTTCTGATGAAGCCAGAGAACAGCTTGGATTCAGGATTTTTTAAGGACAATTGGCCATTTGAGTCCATGGGTTTTGTATCTGTGGATTCAGTCAACTTCAGTTAAGATATTCAAATCTGTCTGTGAACTGAACATGTACTTTTCCCTCACCATTATTTTCCAAGCAAGCCTTACTAACAACAATTTACACAGAATTTACATTGTACTGAGCATTAGAAATAAGCTAGAGACAACTGAAAGATCATGGAAGAACTAATATAGAACATCTGCAAGTGCTGCGCCATTTCATATAAAGGACTGGAACACCTGCACAGGTTGGTGTATTTTTAGGTAATGGTGGCAGGCCAGGAAACAATGCCTTAAGATATGAAGAGAGGAGTGCATATCCTCATTGTTGGTGGCTGTTTCTGAAATCCTGGGGACACTGTTACAAAGCTAGCTTTCAATGGTATATTCCATGGAATATACCATATACAGCGATGGAATCTCCAGGCTGTTGTTACGGTGAAGGAAATACACAGCTTGGTCATTGGAAATGAGTTCCTGTTGTCTTCTATTTCCTCTCTCTTCCATTCTGATTTATACGATGATATGGAGATGAGCTCTTCAAACTCCACAGACAATGTGGGCCTGTGGATGCTGTCCGGCCTCATGTCTGTCTCCTTTGAACTCTGTGTCAAGGGTACCCAACTCTTGGGTATGAGAACCTGTGCTCTGACACTTGGGAGCTGAGTAGAAGGTGACGGGAATGTAAAGGCAAGATTGAGAGTTATGGAATATTGGCTAATAAACCAAACCTCTAAACACCATTCTTGTGCTATCAGATAAAGAACAGAGTATTAGAGAAAGTGACAGTTAAGCAGTTAAGCACAGGTGTTAAAATGTCAACACATATAACCATATAAAACCAAAGTATGGCTTGAGTTCCATGTGTCTCCTTAATCTTAATATTTCTGTTTGCTAATCTCTAAATAGAACAATATGGTGCCCGCCTTGTAGGGCTGTTACGAGAATACATAAAGGAATGCATACCATGTCCTGCCCTTAACCCCATTCAGTGTTCTGCCACCTAACATTTACTCTCTGTTGGGTCAACAATGGACTTAACATTATAAATGATAATACCTTTATAAGAACTTTTCTCAAGTTTATATGTAAAATCAAGTAAAAGTTAACCCTTTTGACTATTAACTTCCAAGGATCACTAACTAGGTAGTAACACACATCTATAAACCCTTTAATGTATTTATTTGGATATTTTTATGCAGGTAGACTAGTTAGAGCTAAGTAGAAATTATGTATCCATCTCTGTAGTATCTTTATAATACATTACACAATGTGTCATGTCATATCCTTACAGGCACTCCATTAGGTAGGTACACATGGATTTTTAGCTCTAGCTGACCTCTGTATAAACTTATGTGGATAAATAAGAACTCTCATTTGAAATCCTGAGAAAGGTAGTCGTAGGGATGGGAATAAGTCCTTCTGACTCTCAGGCCTGTTGTGTGACATGTGGAGACCGTAAGCAGCTTTGATAATGTTAGCTTTTGTCTCAACTCAGCAGCCAGAATCTAGGTGCTGAATTGACTTTTGAGAAACAAAGAGACCATCATCTGGAAGACTGAAACAAAACGTCCTTAGTTATGGGAGACATAGTGGGCGGGAAAACATAAATAAAGAAAATGAGCTGCAATTTATAACCCAAGTTAAACAAAAAGCTCCCTAAATTTACATCCTCCTGTTTCCACATAATGAGTCAATTAATCTTCTAATGCTTTATAAAAGTGAAAAGAAGAAAAAAACCCACCCCGGTAGCAGCTGGTTTTAATGTTAAACCTAATTAGGAAAACACATTAAGGCAAGGAGAAGTGCTGAAGTTACATTTAGCTGAGAGGAGAGAAGTATGTTCATGAGCTTGGGCTGTAGACAAGTAGAAGAGAAGGGAGATAAATTAAAGCTTGTCTTTTGTATTCCACAGCCTGATTTCCCAAAGGAAAGCAGCCGTTTGAGAACAGAGAAATGAGTCACCATAGAAGGCGTGGTTCTGGTCAAGCTAAACAAACGAAGGTCAAAGACCATTTCACAGAGCTAGTGGACTGATGCTGCTTACTGAACTTGTTGAGTTTTCCTTCCTGGGTTACCGAACAAGCCATCTCAACACCATTTAGCCCAACCTATGATTGTGAGAAGAATTTCTTAATTGTGAGATGATCTGCCGCCTGTCACTAAGTGTGAGTCGCATGTTTCAATTGCATATTTAATAATCTGTATGATTGCATATTTAAAAATCTCATATTTTCCTCAGGGAAAATAATTTAAGAAGGCATTATCACCCAAAATGTTAACATGTATTCCTAACAGATTAGGCAAAGAGGGAGTCTGGGGCCAATGCAATGCTTTTCTGGAGGTGAGAATGATGCCAAGGGTGGAGGGTGAAAGCATAAATATTTGACCTTGAAAGGAGGGTGCAGGCTTAGTATTCTGCAGCATCCATAGCCCCTCACTTGGGCATCCTGTCACCATGTGGAGTTACAATGCAGGCTTTGGGCCTGAGCTTCAAAATTTAACAGACTCCCTGGTGCTTCTGCTAATCCTTGGAACACATTGAGTAATAAGGTATCTGTGGGTTGTTTGTTTTAATGTCCGCTAATAAGTATAGTCATTTCTCTCTTTCTTGCTAATGTCCATAAAAAAGACCCTACTCAACAACAACAACAACAACAACAACAAACAACAACACCTCTTCTTCTACCACAGAGAACAATTTAATTGAGGAACCTAGCTTCCAGAAATTGGGGCTTGAAGTCATAGCTACAACAGTAAGACACCTGAAGGAAGTGAAGGGGATACAAATAGGATAGGAAGACATCAACATACCCTTCCCTAAAGACTCCGCCTGAACCCGGGCGGCGGTGGCGCACGCCTTTAATCCCAGCACTCAGGAGATAGAGTCAGGTGGATCTCTATGAGTTCAAGGCCAGCCTGGCCTACAGAGTGAGATCCAGGACAGGCACCAAAACAATGCAAAGAAACCCTGTCTCAAAAAACAAAAAAGCAAAAACAAACAAACAAACAAACAAAAAAAAAGACTCCACCTGAAAAACCTACAGCTGATACACACTTCCAGCAAAGTTATCAGGATACAAAATTAACAGACATAAACCAGTCGCCCTCCTGTATATGGACGACAAACCTACTGAGAAAGAAATCAATGACACAGTACCTTTCACAATAGCCTCAAAATAAACAAAATAAATAAACAGATCAATCAATCAATCTTGAATTCCTGAGAAGATGCATCTCTAGGTATTTTCAGCTCTGAGGGCAGTTTCTAACAATTCATGTGCACATGGCGTCTCCTAGTGGCGGTAAAGGATACAACTCCAAGCTACTTAACCTGCTCTTTAGAAATTGTCGAATTGAGAGAACTGCACCATAGTTGTAGACTATATTATCCAAACTTTGGAAGATCTTTTTCTGGGGAAAGCATCAGTTTATTGAAAATGCTAGTTAAGGGTTTTGAAATCTTTTGTCAGAGAAATAGTGGGGTAGAGAAAGAAAAAGAGAGTTTCAAAAGGACAGTGAAATGAATACCTTTTTGTTTTAAAATTAGCATACCTTACTTATTCTTTGATAATTTTACACACACACACACACACACACACACACACACACACACACACACACACACACACCCCTCAACCATAATGTATCTTGGTCATATCCACACTGATACCCCATTCTCTCATTGGATCCCAACATGAATCCTGCCCACTCCCCATGTCCTCTTTCTTATTTTTCTCTTTGAAAAATCAAGTCCAAATTAGTGGTGCTAGCATGAGCATGGACAGACTTTCAGCAGCCACACCTTCAAAGAAAAATGGTGCTGTCTCCTTAGGGAGACATCAATTGCCAATAGCTCCTCAGCCAGGCATGAAGCTACAAGATTCCCTCCCCTACCCGTGCTGGAATTATTGACCGACTTGATCTTGTGCTGGGCTCCTGCAAGTATGTTCTCTGATCAGATATGGTGCTTAATCCACAAGAGGAAATTGTTTCCTAGCACTGTAAACCTGCTAATAGTCACTGGGGATGTCTTTAGACTAGGAGACAAGGCATTGTCAAACTGCCTTCTAGACATGCACATTTATACCTATAGACTAGTGCTGCTCCCAGCCTTGGTCACAGAAGCTTCTTGGCAGTGGTAGCAGTCAGTTCAGAGACTCATGACTCCTCAAAGTGCTGAGAATACATGACTGCGGAGTGCTCAGCACTAAATAAACATCTCTTTAAACCTGATTAATTTCCAGGCTTCTACGATTGTAAATTGGAATTCAACAACTGTGGTTAAACACTCCAGAAAACAAAAAGTAACAAACTCACCAAGACTTATATCTGATGATGGTAAGTTAACCCAGCAGCCCTCAGAGTGCGATTCTCAGAGCCACAGCATCAGCATCAGCATCATTGACTGTGCATTGTCAGCAGCATCTGCCAGCTGTGCAAACTCTCAGTCTCACATCTAGTCGGTCAGGAATGCTGGAAACGGGACCCAGGGCCCTGACTGTTAAGAGGCTTCTCCATCGTTCTGATGATAAGGACAGTCTGAGTCACTAATGAAATGGAGTTTAAGCCAGGTCTTTAGAATTGCAACCTTGGCCGTGCAGTGGTGGCACACATCTTTAATCCCAGCACTCTCGAGGCAGAGGCAGGTAGATCTCTGAGTTCAAGGCCAGCCTGGTCTACAAATGGAGTTCCAGGACAACCACGGATATTACACAGAGAAACCTTGTCTTAAAAAAAAAAAAAAAAGATTAGAATTGCAACCCATTGGTTCCCAGAAAATTACCAAAGGAAACCAGGGGTTGAGGAGATAGCCAATCAGGTAAAGTGCAAGGGTAATAACCGAAGTATGGATCTCTGCTAGATGGGCACAGCAGCCTGCCTATAACTTCAGCACTGGAAAGGTAGGGACACAGCATTCCCTGAGGGAGCTGCCTAGCCAAACTAGCTATACGAATGAAGTCTGCATTTAACTGAGAGGTGTTGCCTCTATGAGTCATGTGCATTGTGATTAGGGAAGATTCCCAAAGTCAGCTCTGGGCTACTGAATGCATATGTATACATGTGAACCCACACTAGCACACATGAGCCCATATATATGTGGACACACATTTATGCATGCATGTACAGAACACACTGACACATGCAAAAAAAAAAAGAAAGAAAAAAGAAAAAGAAAAGAATTACACCCAATCATAACAAACCAAAACAGCCTTCTACATAACAGTTGCTTGATAATTTAATTTTTTCCCATGAGTGCATTAACTTTCCATGGCATCTACATGCCTGCCTGCTTCCCCTTGGCTGTGAGCATAATATGCAATGACTATCACATTTCTCCCAACTCTCCCTAGTCATTGGTTATTCATCCAATGCTTTATTGTCAGGAGGGCTTGTTTCTTCTTCATCTACCCTCCCCTTATTTGCATATTTTAGCATATTTGAAAAGTTGTCAGTTTGAGAATTGTGGGGGTGAGATTTTGTTTCCATAAAAAACAAATAAACAAAAACCAACCAGGTGAACTCAAAGAAATTTAGTTTAGCTGGAAGATGTCATGCTCCCTGTGCATCCCTGGAAAACGTGGCCTCTCAATGATGAAACCATGTAGAAGAGCCCCAAGGGAAGAACACTATGCTCCACAATGCTCCTCTGCTGGGGCCCTGATCCACCATCCCCACCTGCCATCGCATCTTGTTTCCACTACTTACTACTTGATTTCGGGATGCTTTCTAACCTCTGTAACCATGGGTTTCTACATGGGAATGTGAAGGTTCATGATAGTGCCTATTTATAATAATTGTGAAGGTAAATGGTACAGTACATTAAAGGGCTTAACACAGTGCCAGATCTTAAAAAAAAACAGTTTTAATTGCTAAAAGCATTAAAAAGGAGAAAAATACACTCAGCAGAGGGAGTCTTGGCATTGGATATTACTATTGCTCGTTCATTAAAGCCAGGTGTTCTGGCTTGTAGGAATACTCAGCCATCCAATTAGCATCACGTTATCCAATTCAGCTTATAGTAGAAATAGCAAGTTGCTATGTTGCAAATTTATCCGTCTTCCAAATATTGAACACACTCTACTTGCAAGAGTGTGAAAAATAGAAAAAAAAAAGGAGTTCAGGGGTCAATATAAAATATAGGCATTGTCAATTGTTCCCAGCCAAGAGAAGATAATCATACAAGTATTTAAACGTGTTTATTCATTTATTTACTTACTTACTTTAGCAGATGGCTTTTACTAGGATTTTTGTACTAATTGCTTCAGATTTTCCCATCTTGAGAGTGCAGTAGGCTTTAGCATTGATTTTTGATGGTAACACTCACCTCCAAATCCAGGCCTCGTGGAGAAATCGTGGTCTTCAATGTGCAACAACTGTTCCCGTTTCAGGGGCCAGACTTTGGTACTGTCGTCTTTCCTCATTCCAGTATCCCTTATGCTGTACCCCCCAGAAAAAGACACGAATGTCTTAGTTAGATGGGTTTTCCTGTGATGAAATACCATGACCAAAGCAACCTGGGGAGGAAAAGGTTTATTTGGCATATGCTTCCACACCCACAGTCCATTACTGAAGGAAGTCAGGACAGGACCTCAAACAGGACAGGAACCTGGAGGCAGGAACTGATGCAGAGGCCATGGAGAGAAGCTGCTTACTGGTTTGCTCCCCACGCCTTCCTTCTTTCCTTCCTTCTTTCCTTCCTTCCTCCCTCCCTCCCTCCCTCCCTTCCTTCCTTCCTTCCTTCCTCCCTCCCTTCCTTCCTTCCTTCCTTCCTTTCTTTTTTTAAACATTTTTGAAAAACTTTTTGTTGATTCTTTGTATATTTCACATCATGCCTCCTGATCCCATTCATCTCCCTGTCCCTTTGTATCTGCCCTCTGTCCTTGCAACCTCCATTTCAAAACAAAACAATATTTAAAAGAAAAACAAAAACCAAAAACCTAACAAATCAAACCAAACCAAACAAACAAAGAAAAGTCTTGGCATGGAAGCTGTAGTGTGACACAGTGAGTCACACAATTTACCCTTTAGACCGTATGTCTTTGCTCGTTAAGTGTTCATGGCAATGAGTCATTGGTCTGGTTGGAGGCCTCTGGCTTCTGCTACACCATTGATACTGGGCCCTCACTGGGACTCCTCTTGGATATCCTGTTATTGCCTTGTGTCATGGAGCTCCTGCAGCTTTGGATCTGCAGGTCCTGCCCCTTCACATGCTCCAGCAGTTCATAGATGGGGTGGATGTTGGGGAGAGCAGGCCTTGAAATTTGGGTCTTACACTTCATCTGGGCAAAACAGTAGAGCTGGCCCTGATGGAGTGAAGGCTGGTGAGCTGGCTCCGAGTGGTGAGAGCAGGAGAACTGGTCCTGCTCCTTGATGCCTGCTGCATTGGGTGAGTTAGCCAGGGCAGTGATGGAGTGCTCTCCCTGGTGGTGACGTTGAGGGAAAACTGGCAGGCTGACCAACCCAGTTACCACCCAGGCCCAGAACCGAGGCTATGAGCTGGCCCAGCCTGCTTTTATATTGAACCCAGGATCACCAGCTCAGGGTTAGCACCACCCACAATGGGCTTGGTTCCCCTTGTCTTGTTAACCACTAATTAATAAGTGCCCTACAGCCAGACCTTATGGAGGTAGTTTCTCAATTGAGGTTTCCTCCTTTCAGAAAACTCTAATTTGTGTCAAGTTGACATAAAAGTAGCCAGCTCAAAAGACTTTTAAGATACATATATTTCTTATTATTAGCCATCTTGCTTAACATAGTGTGCTCTGAAATAAACACACAAAATCTCATTCTGTTAGTTCAGAATAAGCCAAATATCTGCCAACATTTGTTTTTTGTTATATAAGGGTAGAGTAGGTAAGGTAAAGCAAATTTTAGAGTATTTGAAATAGCAAAGAAAGAGGGATTTAATACATAGACA
This sequence comes from Peromyscus melanophrys, assembly GCA_902168415.1. Classification (NCBI taxonomy): domain Eukaryota; kingdom Metazoa; phylum Chordata; class Mammalia; order Rodentia; family Cricetidae; genus Peromyscus; species Peromyscus melanophrys. The sequence goes on along the minus strand of CABHPR010154719.1, from coordinate 12,574 downwards.
GACAGCATTTCTCAGAATACGTATGTTAAATGAGAAATATTATGTGGGTGAAGGTGATCAAAGTTCAGATTCACAGACCACCTACATCAGCTGAGGCAGCCCTTGAGGAAACAATGCCCAGGGATGAGCATTTCAACAAGACACCTTGTGGAATCAGCCTGGGGATGAGCATTGGAACCCAGATATACAAGAGACTGACACTGATTGAACAATCTCTTCATTAAAGCAGTCATTACATTACATTACATTAAAGCGAAAACATTACAAAACTGTAAACTGATGAAAACAGGGTTTTCAAAGCCAGAATAAGCAGAGAATATGGGGACAGGCTGAGATTACAGGCAGAATGCCTGCTGGAGGTTGTAGGGCTCCAGGGGTGTTAGACCTGGGCAAACCCAACAGTCAAATAGGCAAAGTCCATTGCCACCTTTCCTTCTCTAGGTCAAAGGATGCCTGGCAAGCTCCTTTCTGTGGTGTCCTGATGTAGAACAAAATCCTGTCTCTCTGGGCATCTGTGAATGTGAGCAAGGTGCTGGGACGTTGGGACTGCTTTTCTGCTGGGGGTACCATTTCCTAGGAACATTGATGCAAATTTTAACAAAACAGTTTTGGAAGCAGTTGATTTAAATTCTTTCTTTCTACACTTATCTGTCTATCTGTCTGTCTATCTGTCTCTCTCTCATCTATCTGTCTGTCTGTCTATCTATCTATCTATCTATCTATCTATCTATCTATCTATCTATCTATCTATCTGGGGTGTGTGTGTGTGTGTGTGTGTGTGTGTGTGTGTGTGTGTGTGTGTGTTTGTGTGTGTGTGTGTATGTGCCTTCATGTGTTTCCCATGGACACTCTTGTGTAAGACAGAAGACAACTTGTGGAATTCTCTTGTCTCCTTCCATCCTGTAGATCGAACCAAGGTTCTTACCCTCAGTCGTGTCCCCTGAACCATTTCACTGGCACTGGAGGCATTTTCCTGACTCCAGAAAATGACTCTGACTAGGAGGATTTCAGATGCTGAAGCAGCTGATGGAAGAGGTATATTAGGGCTTGTGAGATGGTCCAGTATGATCTCTCAATAGGGTGGAATCTGGATGAATCCTCAGGGGTTTAGAGATGTATTCTTTTTCTAATAATATGAATGAATAAGTTCAGGAAAGGAATCTCTTCTTGATAGAAGACAATGAATTTGAATTTAAATATGTTAAGTCATTATAGCCTGTGAATAAGTAAACACACTGAACTATTTCTCCCAAGAAGCTAGAATAAACTAGGGAAAACCTTCTAAGGAGCTAGGATAAACTGTTTATTAAAAAAATAGTGATAGAGGACTGGGGAGATACTCAAGATCTCTGGGGCTTGCTCATCAACCAGAAGCCTAATTGATGAGCCCAGGTCAATTAGAAACCCTGTCTCAAGACACAAGGTAGACAACTCCTGAGGAAGGAGAACTGAGTTTGACTTCTGGCATCCACATATATGCATATGCAGGTGCACACACATGAACACCACCCCCACACACCTGTACACAAATAACAAAAGGTAGTTTTCAAGTAATGCCTATTATGTCCAAGACATTAGCCCAGATGTTTGGCAAATGTGATCCTCATTGGCAAGCATCCAGCTCTTCTGGGTCTCTGCCCAGAGTTTCTGATTCAGCAGGTTTGGGGTATAAAATTTGCATTTGTAACATTTTTTTTTTTCAGGATAATTTGTTCCTGTAGAAAATAGCACGTAGTTAGTAAATGCTGGCTACTTGTTTTTGTAAATAAGAAAGTGTAGCTGTAACATGTAACAGGAAATTTGTAAAAATTACTCCTTTGGTAATAATATTTTGGATACAACTAAATGACATGTGACTAATGTGTCTTTTCAGGAAGCATTCTTCTGCAGGAGACTGAAATACAGATGCGTTTTAATTAAGAATTCCAAGAATGCTGAGCACAGGCTGTGAAGTGCTTTCTGGGCCACAGTGGGGTACAGGCACCTGCTCTTACCTGACCTGAGTGGTCCATGTTTATCTCATCTTGATTTCCTTTTACCTTAACTTCTTTGCAAAGAGAATATGTACCCTCAAAACAGATTTTTACAAATTTATGCACTTTACCATACATGTTTAAAAAAATACTTAAAGGAACTGGAGAGATGTCTCAGTGGGTAAGAGTGTTTACTGTCATACAAAGGACAGGTGTTTGGGTACCAGGTCCCACATGGGGTGACTCAGAACAGCCTGTAACCTCAGCTCCAGGGGATCTAACACCTCTAGCTCCATAGGCACCTACATTTACAACTCCCCCCCGACACACACAGACACACCCCCATACAGACACACACACCACACACAATTAAAAATTATAAAATAATTCCCCCAAACAAATATAAATACCTCTATAATTCTTTCATCATACATTGAAAAATATTTAGATATTGATGATGTAGGACATTCTTCCTTTAAATGTATCCAGTGAACTTGAATACATACATTAAGTATTTAAAAATATATGAATAAATTCTTCTCTAAAATATCAGAAAATTTATATTACTTATTTTCTTAGTACTTGTATTTCCATTACTTACTTCATAGAATTTTATTATTCATCATACAAGTATGTTTGGGAAGAAAATATGTACATACATTGATGTTAACTTTTATATTACCATCACAGAGAGAACAAAATAATTTATATAAATGTTGATTCCTATTAAATTTAAGAATAAAACTTTAGTGAAAATGAATTTGTTAATGAAATGGTGGTATATTTTTCTCATTATTTTATGTGTTAAATGGATTTAGTCATTGTTAGAATGAAGCTAGGTTTTGCATAAATTCCTTTTTTTAGTTTTATAGATGAAAATACTGAATTTTGTTCATGTATGTGTAAGTACATTGAATTTCAAGAAAACTTTTTCATAATGTTTGAAAAATATAACTGAATTACCTAAATTTATTCTGACTTATATTTTTTCATTTTTTATTAAGAAAAAGTTTTTTCGTTTTACACACCAATCAGAGATTCTCCTCTTCTCTCCTCCTGCCCCCCCAGCCTCCCTCCCCAGCCTTTCCCCCCCCAACAGACTCCTCATCCCCCTGAAAAGAAGGCAAGGCCTCCTATGGCAAGTCTAAGCCCTTCCCCCGGCCTCAAGGCTGCACGAGGTGTCCCATCATAGGTTGTGGGCTCCAAAAAGCCCCCTCATGCACCAGGGATGGATTCTGATTCTACCGCCAGGGGGTCCCTCAAGCAAATCAGAGCTTTTCTCCAATGACTGATGGAAGCAGATACAGAGATCCACAGTCAAACACCAGGCAAAGCTCCAGGAATTCAGTCAAAGAGAGAGAAGAGAGATTCTATGAGCAAGTGAATCAGGATCATGATGGGGAAACCTACAGAGACAACCAAACCAAACTAGTGGGAACTCATGAAAGTTGCATCAATGGCTGTGGAGCCTGCATGGGACTGGACTAGGCCCTCTCATGGCGAGACAATTATTCTGATTTATATTTTAAAAGCTACATTGTGTGACCAATTACCCAAATCATTTTTAGTGATTTATCACCTAACAAATTAACTAGGTTTTTCCTTTAATTTTGTTGAAAGAAGGTAGGAAACAAGCCAGTGTGGAAATGATAGATTACTTGGTGGAGAGTCATTCACTATCTCAACCTCAATATTTATAATCGTCTCTTTGTTCTCAGGAAGCTTATGTATGAGAGAAGCACAGAACAAGATTAGGAAAGAGAGAGATGCCTGAGACAGAAAAATTGTTAAAGGAAGGTGACGAAGGAGACTGTGGCGAGTGTTCAGGTTAATCTGCTTTAATAAAGAAGTCATAAAGAATGGAATCCAGAAATTGTTTAGAGATTGCACTTGACAATCTCTTAGATAGCTTGCCTGTATATACATAATGCCTCATGAATACAGGCGTTTGCTTTGAAAACCTGACTTAGTATTTGTATATATTTATAATTATATGCAATTATATATTGTTTATAATGCATGGAATAGTTATTATAAACTATTTTATATTCTATATAATAACAGAATAGCAGCTGTTGCATTTAAAAAGGGTGTGGTGTGGTCTTGGCGGTGGAGCCAAGAGGCGTGGTGGAAAGTCACTCCCACCATGCAGACAGCGCTCATGTAGAGGATTTTATTAAGGGAGAGGAAGAAGGGACATAGAGTGTGCCTCTGAAGATAAGAGGAGAGGATGAGAGGTGAGATGGGGAAAAAGAGAAGAGAGGAGGTACAGACGCTGAGAGAGAGAGAGAGAGAGAGAGAGAGAGATGGATGGGCGGGGCCCACCTTTTAAAGGGGGTTCAGAGCATGTGCACAAAGACCATGTAGCAATAAGCACTTGATGTTGTCAGGACCCTGAGCAGACCAAGGTACTGCTACTTACTGGCTAGGTCCACAAGGGACCAGCCAGGTAATGTCTAAATGCTAACACACAGTACAATAAATTACATTACGTTTTTCTTTTAAAAATGTAAAATCTGTCAAAAAGTTCTGCTAGGATATATAGATACAAATTCATGATAGAGTGAAGTAGCTGGAAATTCATTTGCCCCCTTTATTTGATCACTAAGAAAACTGTTGGTGATCTCCTAATTGGAGATTCAACATTTATTTCTAGGTCCCTGATGCTTTGGGAAGCCTTAGAGAGGATGTGAAGAGCCCCAGGGCTTTGCCTAAACAGCTTCTAGACACCTGAACTCCCTCAGGAATGCAAGGCTGACTGCAGTCAATACCCTTTGCCTATAAAGAAAATACCTGTGCAGGTGAACATTTCTGTGGATGAGACAGCCAGAGTGTGCTCCACTAGAGACATGGCAGCTATGGTATCTCACCTGGGTCATGAGTTCAGTGCTGAGGGTTCAGACTCCCTCATGGAATTAGGAAACTGGACCAATTTTAGAGTTGGCCTGTAGATGTTATCTGGAGCTCACATGGTACAGTAAGTTACAAAATTTTATGATACTTAGGGTTCCTATCTTGTTTGAAAAAAGGTCATAAATCTGCTGCTAACTGTGCTAATGTTTCCACAACCTTTCACACCAGTGCAGGGCTTGGATCGGAATACGGAAAGAATGCACACTAACTGTAGCCTTAACAATGATCTGTAGGTTATTATATAGATCTGTGCTAACGTCTGCTCTGAATTGTTAATAAGAGCCAATGTTCAGTTTCCAGGAGACTTTTTTTTTTTTTGTTTGGTTTTTCGAGACAGGGTTTCTCCATGTAGTTTTGGTGCCTGTCCTGGATCTTGCTCTGTAGACCAGGCTGGCCTTGAACTCACAGAGATCTGCCTGGCTCTGCCTCCCGAGTGCTGGGATTAAAGGCGTGCGCCACAGCTGCCCAGCTTCCAGGAGACTTATAAGCTTGCTTTAAAATAAAATAATATAAAGATTAGCTCACAAAATGTACAATTAAATAAGTTACTATTAAAGCATGCATAAATAAATAAACAAAGAGACTATGATAAAATGTAGACAGGCTTATTGTAGGATAGTTTAATAATTACTAAATTCTGTCATAGATCTATAATAGGCCTAAACAGCCCAAGGACAGCATGGTTACAGTAAAACTAGATGTCTTTCCTAGGCAAAGAAGGATATTTTCACTTGCCAAAAGTTTCTTTATCTATAATTCTTCCCTACTGCCTTTCTTAGAAACAAGGGGAATATTAGAATATAAGACTTTTTAAAATATTTAGCCTAAGGAAAGGATATCTTTGGATGGAAATCAAGTTTATAATCTAAATAAAAATAACTAGCCTGATTAAAATAATATAAACAGGCCTCACTGAATGAAAGCAGGGCTCGGAATAATTGACACAGTGCAAAGCAGTGAGTAAAGTGTGTGATTTTCAAACAAAGACTATGCCTTCCTCTCATCTCCATTCTGTTAGTTTTCTTGCACCATAAGGGGTAGATTATTAATCAGTTATAACGTTACTTGTTGTGGATAATCAAGTTGAGTATCGAGCAAAGAACCTCATGATATTTATTTACTAGAGAAGTATGGAGAAGCCTGGCCCTCCTCCTCTGGAACAAGCCTAGACAGTCATTACTGTGTTTTTGTCAAATGCTTTGACATTTGCATGAGGGAGTGCCGAGAGCAGTGCAGAAACTGACTCTTGGATTACTGTGTTCACTCAGGGAAAGTGCCTCTGTTTCATTCTAAGTAGCTGCTTTGAACCAGGGTGGTGGTTTACACAATCTTCAGTGCCCTAGAGGATTGTTCACTGCAGAACAAAAGCAGCAGATATAAATTTTAATGAATCATATTCTGGCTTGTGGCCTGAAGGGCTCTTCAGTTAGAACACAGAGAAGTGGAAAACAAGCATTTGGAGCTCAGACAGAAGAAACCCCAGTGTTTCCCCGGAGGAAACCTGACCTATACAACCCTTAAGTTGTTTTTCTTTTAAAAGGAAATAAAAAGAGGCATTTAACCTAAGGAAAAGGTTCCCTCCTTACCAGAAAGACTTTGTGTTCCCTGTTGACTTAAAAAAATGTAATAAGCAGTAAGTGTAGCTTTTTAAAATCATTACTATTATTTATACTTTCATACATGCACACCCTGCGCACTGACCACTTTTAACTCCTAACTCCCACCTCCCCACCACCACCCTTCACTCCCCACCATACAAAAAAAATTTCTCTCCCATGCACACATCTATTTGTTTTGTTTTATAGCCCACTGAGATTAACCAGGCTATCTGGAGCTATCTGTTGAAAGCTGGCAGGCTGAACAGAGTGCGCAGAACTAAAGGTGGTGATTCCTTTTCTCCCAGAACCTGCTGATGACAAATAGTTCAGAGACAAAGGCAAGGCCTTCTGAGTCACCCCCTTTCTTGAGTGATTGTTGATAGGGCTTGTCTTGTGTTCGCCCGTCTAACTCCCTCCTATTGATGTGAGTGAATGATAGACACTAGTTTTGTGGTAGTTTTTCCCCATAGATACCATGCCATGGATGTGGACTAGTATGATGGAATAGCTTTTATAATTTTCTTTTTCCTTCTCTAAGCATCTATGGAACAGCCAGAAAAATCTGTTGCCTTTTATCATCAATGATATTTAATAGACTCTCCATTTATTATAAAATAAACTACACGAATGTTGGAAGCAACCTGAAACAAACAAAAACAAAAATCACACATAGTCTGGCATAACCTTACATTCATGTTTAATTTCTTTGGAGAGGGTCCAGAAAGGACTTAAACTCAACTAGGCCCTGTGTCATCCCAGGTCTGTGGTCTGAGAACAGAATGGAAGGAAAGTGTAGGAGGTACACTTTAAAAAGCAGGACCAAAGTGACATTAGCAGATTTTCCTTCCAGGTCCATGACCTCACGAGCTCTGGGAAGTTGGCCAGGTCCAGTGCCAGGCATGATTTCTCTCCTGTTGAGTGGGCCTTTAAGTCCAGTCAGACAGCTATTGGTTGGCACCAACATGTGAGTGACACTTAATGCACCTTTACCTATATCCTGCCATGCTGGTCATTGTCATGGATCATAGGCGGAAAGACTGTAAGAGCCAAACACCAGGAAGTCTGCTGTGAAACAGCCTGTCCTAGAAATGGCTACATAGACAAGACTGGAACAATGGCATCACCAATGGACATGCTAATGTGGAACGTGGAAGATTTCATGGAGTCCCACTCCTAGCAAAGAACGAAAAGTGACTACTGACTGCTGGGAGAAGGAGAATTAGCCTCTCCCAGGGATGAGCCCCATTATTGATTGTCCTATGAAGAGTGGTCGACCCTGAAACCATATACACATAGACAACGAAGATAGAATCAAAATGGCTATATTTGTATATTTGTGCACACACACATATATACATACCCCAAACATACATACACACAATATGCATAAACACGTGTGTATATGCATGCGTGTGTGTGTGTGTGTGTGTGTGTGTGTGTGTGTGTAACAACAGTAGTCAAAGAAAAAGAGTCTATCAACTTGAAAGTATGTTGGGGTATTGGAAAGGGAAGAGGAAAATGATGTAATTCCATTTCAAATAAAAATATATCTTAAAAGTACAAAGCAGACCGGGAATTGGGACTACAGTCCCTGTCTTCTTTAAATCTGAGGAATCTGAAGGTATTGGTTAAATGTTTTGTTCTTTTTCCTGATCTGGTGGTGAGTGTTTCATGAATATGCAAGGTTGTAAGGACAAGCTGTCCGACATCTACCACTTCACAGGTTAGATCTTTTGAGAAATCTCATAAAAAAGGAAGACTTTTGCAAGGACATTCTATGGATGACTGACTTGTCCAGTTTGTAAGGCTGGGGAATTCGGGGTGCTCTTAGTGAAACCTGGGATGCCACAGGCAAGTTGCAATGCCCTAGTTATTATAATGCACTGATTTCTCCTGGTTATAGCCAGGCATCTCATGCTACTGATGGGAAAATAGCAACAATGATGAGTTGATCTTCAGAAAGATATTTTAAATATATGAACGCTATTTTCAAAAGACAATAAATGGTCTTGATGCTGTTTTACACTATCTCTTCAGTGTATAAAATTATATTGCCCTCCACAAAATTAACATGGAAAGAAGTTTTTTCTTAAACTACTTCTAATTCAAAATTTGAAGAAACTGTGAACAAGTATCATTATTAATGATCAATGCATTCCACACTGAGGAAACAAGCTCCCTGAAGGATTATCCATATGTGAAACTTTTAACTATTTTCTCCCCAAATAAGTACAACTAAACAAACAATGCCAAAGATGGAAGAGCCCATGATTTTGGATGTTAACCAGAGGTGATTTATTCTGATGGGTCAGGGCTCTTGCAAACACAGGTACAGTGACAGAGATGGGCTTCCCTTAAAGATATGTTTCAAGACCAGCAGAAGGTCTGAGGCAGTTGTTGGGGGAGAAAATAGGAAAGTATTGATGACTGTATCTTACCGTGTTTGTTTCATTGAAGCTAGGCACTGCTGATGGTGCCTCTTGATGGCAGAAGTAGCAGAAGCATCCGGCAGCCATGCTATCCAGGTGTAGGTGAAGGAGACCAACCAAACAGCCAGGACCATGTCTTCTAGAAGAAAGGAAGGCAGGTGGATGCCACCAACACAGCTACTGAGATTGCCTGCCCATGTGTCTTTCAAAAAATAGATATCACGTCATGAAAATGAACTGAGGAGGGAAAAAGCAGACATTGCCTTCAGGGCAGCCCTTTGTTCCTGTAGATTAAGCAGATTGGCATCATGCACAGGTATGTGTCTGTCTCCCTCATCAGCCTTTCATTTTTCCTCTTTCCAGGGAGGCGTCTTAGCAGGATGCTTGATTCCCCTCTCAGTAAACTCTTAGCTGCGGCCCTCGGCAGACAAAGAAGCTAGGGTAGGCTCTAATCCTCTTAATCCTGTGCAATATGATTTGAATATATGTAATGACTCTGTAAAATAATATGCTTAATGAGGGAAAGATGATTAATTTAATCTTAATTCCACATCGCAAGACCTTTTCTTTTATCCTGTGGTTTCACTTAATCCAGAAAGGAATTCTTTCCTCTCCTCAAACACACAGACCTTCCTGCATCATAGAAAATTATATTACTATATTTTCAAGTAAACTATCACATTATAAGATGGTTTATTCCCTTCATAACAAAAGTAGTTCACTTTAAGGTTAAATATAGTAATCAACCTCTAAATGAAGGCTTACTTTCCTGGATAATGTACCAAGCAACCTGTCACTGTTAAATTAGGGCCCTATATTCTTCTAAAAGCATCCTTCCTACGTACAGAGAGTAGACATTCTGGCTGGTGATATTCCCTGTATGTCTCAGTTACAACAGCTTCCAGTGCTGTCGTAAAACATTCTGACAAAAAGAAACTTGGGGAGGAAAGGATTTATTTCATCTTACAATTCTCAGACCTTAGTTCATCATTAAGGCAAGTCAGGCCAAGAATTCAAGCAAGAACCTGGAGGTAGGAACTGGAGCAGAGACGATGGCGGAGTGCTGCTTACTGGCTTGCCTACTCAGTTTGTTTTTATTATATTTTCCAGTACCACTTGCCCAGGGTAGCACCACCCACAATGGGCCATGCCCACCATCTTCATCAATTATTAATTAAGAAAATGCCACAGAGGTTTTCCTACAGGCCAGTCTTAAGGAGGTACCGTATTTTCTCAATTGTGGTTGCCGTCCCCCAGATGAGTCCAGTTTGTATCAAAAGGACAGAGAACTAGCCAGCACACTGGATGGATGTAAAATGCCCCCGAATGGACATTCAGGGAAATTAGCTTTCCACAACTGGGATATTATCAGACAGGCAGTACAGTGACAAATACAGTGTGAGGAGATCTGCAAATTGCTTCAAATAGACTTGTGAACTTAATATCTTGTATATGTTGTTATTAACCTATTGCATTAATGTATTTTAACTCAGTCTGTGTATTCTTGTAGCCCATGGATCAGAACTTCTTGTGTTTTAGGTATGTTGTTCTTCTTCTCTCTCTTTATCTTCCTCTTTTTCTCCTTCTCATCACCTTCATCCTCTTTTTTATTCTCCTCCGTTGCAGTCTCTGATAACTTTATTCTCCATTTCCTTTTTTTTTAAAGATCGATTTATTTATTATGTATACAGTGTTCTGCCTGCATGTACGCCTGAACACCAGAAGAGGGCCCCAGATCTCATTACAGAGGGTTGTGAGACACCATGTAGTTGCTGGGAATTGAACTCAGGACCTCTGAAGAGCAGCCAGTGCTCTTAACCTCAGAGCCACCTCTCCAGCCCTATTCTCCATTTTCTATCTATTCTGTATGAATAGTTAACAAATGGAAAGTTCAGTATTTATATTGAAACCCTTTATCTTTCCTGCCTCATTAAAAAAAACTTAACTTCCCCCTTTTTCCTAATCCTCTATGGCTATTAAATATGGCTATTTAAAAACACTACATCCACACAGACACACACAGAGTAAATACATGAAAATAGAGTAAAGGTAGGATGTACTAACAAATGAGTGACTTGGCCTCAAACCTTCCTTAAAACAAAGAAACAAAAACCCAAACCAAAACAAAAAAGTATTCCTCTAGAAGATCCAGTTTGGGAAATTGTTACTTATAAGTAGAACCATGCTTTATCAAAATTCTATTACTATCATTCTATCACTGTCTATGAAAACTTTTAAACTTTTAATTTCATAGTGAAATGTGTGGTCAATTAAGAATCAGCAATGGAGAAGGAGCTCTTAAAGCAAATTTTACCCAAAGGAATGATCCTATAAATTAGAAGCATCCACACTAGAGAACTCAGGAGGCCTTCTCAGGACACCTGTTTTTCAGAAATGCCTGTCAGTTCAGATACCTCCCCATCTCTAACATCATGCTCAGATGCCTGGGGTGTCCCTTTCATTGTAAGGACAAATCAATGATGAGAACTCATCTGGACTTTTTATTGCATCTTTTCTGTTTTTCTAAACCTACTACTTATAATATTAAAGGAATATGTAAAAACACTTTGTAATTTTTGTGATTAACTTTTAAGTCAGAAATGGTCTGCATAAAAATAAAAAACAAGCCAGAGGCTTAAAGTGGAAACAGCTGCTTTGTAAGAGGTCTTAGAGCTTTCATTCAATTACAATGGAGCATCTGTGTCTTGGTGCTGAGGCTGCTTATTGACCTTATCCCTTCAGTGTTTTCCTCTAAGCTCAGTAAGCATCTTAAGAATAAAAAAAAAAAAAAAAAAACACAGCAGAAAACCACATCTGTCAAAACAAGGAAGTGGTTACCACCCGGAAACAAAGTAAGGCACCGTCCCTTGAGAAGCTTGTAGTAGCTTCAGCTGTCCCTTGCATAAGTTGCCCCCTGTTCACTCTTCTGCTGTTCTGATGATGTTTGCCTATTTCTCTGGCAAGAAACCAAGAGTGAACTTGGGTAGCATGGCTGGGGCCTCGTATTCTTCTTGGGTGTGTAGCTATTATTAGCCTACAATGGAAAATAATAGGAAAGCCAAGCTCCCTTTAATGTTGGATCAAATGCAAACAACAGCAGCAGCAGCAGCAGCAGCAGCAGCAGCAGCAGCAGCAGCAAACAAGGACAACAACAAGGACAATAATTCCAATGCTCCAGAAATTTTCAATTCACGAGGATGACCCCAGCTTAGACTACTAGCAGTAGTGGAGTGGGTGCCTGAACTGGCTTACGTCAGTGATCAGATCGCTGAATACCATGTTATCATAGAGCCTTTCCCCAATAACTGATGGAAGCAGATGCAGAGATCCACAGCCAAGCACCAGGCTGAGCTCCAGGAGTCCAGTCAAAGAGAGGGAAGAGGGATTCTGTGAGCAAGGAGCAACAAGATCATGATAGGGAAACCTACAAAGACACCAAACAAAGCTAGTGGGAACTGATGAAATTTAGACCAACAGCCGTGGAGCCTTCATGGGACTGGACTAGGCCCTCTGCATAAGCCAGACAGTTGTGTAGCTTGATCTGCATAAGGGAATTGGGGGTGGGTTGGGCCAGAGGAGGCTGAAAGGGCAAGAGGATGGAAGAGTGGGATCTGTGATTGGTATGTAAATAAATAAAAATTGTTTTTCTTAATAAAAAAAA